>JAFLJL010019071.1:192944-197944 GCA_018398815.1 Conus ventricosus
GCTAGACAACAATGTTCAGATGTGTACCTTTTGTACTGTCTCTGGCAAGACAAAAAAACTGTTCAGATGTGTTCCTTTTGTACTGTTTTCTGGCAAGAAAAACAAACTGTTCAGATGTGTTCCTTTTTTTACTGTCTCTGGCAAGACAACAACTGTTCAGATGTGTTCCTTTTGTACTGTCTATGGCAACAACAAACTGTTCAGATGTGTTCTCTTTTTACTGTTTGGCAGACAACAACTGTTCAGATGTGTCCTTGTATTGGCAACAACAATGTTAATTGTTTTGTTACTGTCTATGGCAAGACAAAAACTTTTCAGATGTGTTTCCTCGTGCTTGTTGTGTTGAAATCATCATTTGGTACTTCATTGGAGAAATGATTATGACTAAACTGTTGAAGTGTTGACCAGTTTCCTCTGGAAAATACTGTGGACACTGTGTTCCTCAGCTCTTCTTTCTGTGTTTTGATGATTGGTTTGTCTTTACGTTGTCTGCCCCAACAAGTCTGTTTACTTGTGATGGTTTTCCAGCTATCTTACATGTTTAGAGTGTTACTGAAAGCATACACATGGAATCACCGTTTTTATACAATATTTGTTGGTATAAAAACTTTTTTAGTAGTATTGATACAATACCAGTTTGTCTTGTCCATCAGTGCGCGTTTTGGCGCGGGCTTTGGTGTGTGTGTGTGTGTGTTGTGTGTGGGGTGTGTGTGTGTGTGGTGTGTGTGTGTGTGTGTGTGTGTGTGTGTGTGTGTGTGTGTGTGTGTGTGTGTGTGTGTGTGGGTTAGTATGAAGATGGTCATAGAATGCGGCTGTGTCGGCAGTTAGCTAGGCTGTAAATAGTGCTTAAAAAAAATATTGCACGTCAATATTGTCTTTACATTGTTCACATATGTAACTTGCATCAGTTATTTATAACTAATGCGTGCCTTTATACTTCGTTTGTACTGAAAAAAAAATGTATGAAGTATTTTGTGGCGCACAAACCCGTTTGTCGTTCACAAGATGTTTCAATTGGTAATCTGTATCCATTCCAAACTTCATCATCATTTCCTTGCTCAGGATAAATTTCACTGATCAAATTGTAATCTTCCCCATTCCAAGATAATGTTCAATTCGGTGATATAAAATCGTCAACACCAGGCTTGCTGTTTGTTGGGGCGTCAGTCCTTATTTTGGGTACGCTTATTTCCCGGGGCATGTCTTGATGTCGGTTTTGTTTTAGAACTTTTTCATCCATTGTAACAGCAGCATGCCTTTTGTCACTATTTCACTTGTCTTATATTTGGTTCAAAATGCTTATCTGGTTCGTTCGTAATGACGCTGCAAGATTGGCGAAGGCAAACTTTTTTGCAGGTTCCTGTAAGAAGTCACGAAACCTAAATCGTTTTTAATTTGGCAAACGTATAAAACTTATATATGCAAACCGTGAATCGTTTGTTGTATTTGGGAAAACGTATAAAACTTTATGCAAACCAGGAATCGTTGTTAAATTTGGAAACGTATAAACTATATGCAAACCAGTAAATCTTTGTTAGTATTTGGGAACGTATAAACGTATATGCAAACCAGTGAATCGTTGTTAGATATTTTGTAAAGTTCTATGCATGTAAGATGAAACCACTTGGAATCTGGCGTATAAAAAAGGTCCATGAATTATTTAAGCTTAGGGCAAAATTTCTTATCAAGATGTCTTCTTCCTTCAAAAACCTGATGTGCATTCTCCATGGTACATATTTGTTTGTTTTAAGTGTTTCTTCCAGATGTTGTTCTCATGGCATTTTCCCGTGTGCATTGTGATGGTATCGCGTTTTGTGTGTGTTTGTTGTTGTGTGGTGTGTGTGTGTGTTGTGTGTGTGTGTGTGTGTGTGTGTGTGTGTGTGTGTGTGTGTGTGGTGTGTGTGTGTGTGTGTGTTTTAATCAGGATTTCGCAGTGCGAAGACAAACTTTGCGTACAATTGTCTTGCATTCGTTCCATAAGGGAAAAAACAATGCAGTTGAGCAGAAGGCACACAAACATGTGTGAAGTAACGCGTTAATGACGCAAAACAGGACAAGAAATTTTCGGCAAATGCTTCTAGCGACAAAAAATACAGACTTACATGCACATACTACCATTGTGAAGCAAGTCTTTGGTTCAAAAGGGGGTATGTGCATTTTTTGTCTGTATTTTTTGTCGCTGAGGAAGGCATTTCCCGAAATTTTGTCCTGTTTGTGCGTGCATTAATTCTTCGTTATTCACACTTTGTTTGTGTGCTCTTCTGCGTTTTGTGTGTTTCGTAACGCCGCGTTTGTTTCATTTGCCGTTTAAATGCGTTGATAACAAATGCGGAATTCTACATTTTGTTTTTAACGATTTTTGTTGTTCAAGTCAGTAGCAAACACATTCACAATGCCCTTTTGGTTAATTGCATGTGAAAAGTTTTATCACGCTTGTTTTTTTTCTTCAGTTTTGCAATGCTGTGTTTCGAACAAATTGGTTGTTTGAAAGAAGGTAGTTCTTATGCACATAGTTTTCAGTGGTTCTGTTGAAAGAAGGTAGTTCAAATGTTCATAGTTTCGTGGGGTGTTGTTTGTAAAGATAGGTTTTCTATCTGCTAATGTTTTCAGTGGTTCTGTTGAAAGAAGGTTTTCTATCTGCTAATGTATTCGGGTGTGTTCTGTTTGAAGAGGTATTCTATCTGTTCTTAGTATTCAGTGTTCCTGTTTGAATGAAGGTAGTTCTATCGCAACATAGTATTCTGTGTGTTCCTGTTTGAAAGAAGGTTTCTATCTGTACATAGTATTCAGTGTGTCCTGTTGAAAAAGGTTTCTATCTGCTACATAGTATTCAGTGTGTTCTGTTTGAAGAAGGTATTTTTTATCGCTACATAGATTCGTGTTTCTGTTTGAAAAGGTTTTTATTGCTACAAGATTCAGTGTGTTCCTTTTGAAAAAGGTAGTTCTATTGCTACATGTATTCATTTGTGTTCCTGTTTGAAAGAAGGTAGTTCTATTGCTACTAGTATTCAGTGTGTTCCTGTTTGAAGAAGGGTTCTATTGTACATAGTATTAGTGTGTTCCTGTTTGAAAGAAGGAAAGTTCTATCTGCTACATAGTTTCAGTGTGTTCCTTCGTTCTATTAACAAGGAACTATGTTGTGTTATGACAAAACATGTATAAATATGTACAAAAACTGTTTTCAAAAAACACAAAAAGCAAGGAAGAAAAACTTTTGGAATTATTATTGTCAGTAGATCTTGTACATAATATGTTGCATTATTCCAACTGTTTGCTTTTTAAGAAGTTTTGGATCACGCTTATTTTGTTCACTGCTTTTAGTTTCCTTACTTTATAACAATGTGCTTGTTTGAAAGAAAGAATTTCTATTTGCATGGTAACTTTTTTTACGCTTTTATGGGTTACTGCAATTTGTAGACTCCAGTCTTGTTTACTCCACGTCGTTGTATCCATTGTATTAAGAGAATTATATAAATTATTTATCACAAAACTTATAGAAAATGTACGATACTCTTATAAACAAACCTAACAACAATCAGTTTTTTTTCTATTTATTATGAGTAAGCAGTTTTAACATGCCGATTTTTTTTTTTTTTTTACATTTTCCAAAAGCAGACGACAATAAACAAGACGCATGTACAGGAAAACAAAAACATGTTTCAGAAACAGTTACATATAGTTATTGACACTTAGTAGGGGATGGACAGATGAGGGCACATCTCTATTATGAAACAGAGGTATAATAGAAAACTTTTTACCAAATGGCATACATAACTTGTTTTTTTTTTTAATATGGAGCTAATGGATGGACAATTTCTTTTTTCAAAGGAGAGATTATCCACCACAAACCCTCCGTTCTGGCAACATGAGGTCTACGCACATAAGGCTTGAATTCATAAATAAGGGATATTTTTTTTCCATTTTTTGCTCGAATTGTGGTTTTTCCTACAGTTGCTGATAAATATTTTTCTGTTCTTATCCTTATATTTAAAAATTTTGGATGAACTAGGCATTGTAGGGTTTCAAATTGTGTAACTTGCTTTTATAGATGAAAAATGTGGCAAATAGTAGTATGAAATCTAGGGCTTGTCTGTTATTACATTTTCTGCACAAACAAACAAGATTAGTTGCTCGTTTAATATTGTCTATTTGAATGGGGACATTTGGACATTTGTTCCTACAACAGATTCGAAGTCCTTTCCAGAAATTTTGAAATTTCTATACAATTCCAAAACAAGTGCTGAATTGTCTGCGTTTTTCCCAGTTACAGAAGTTACATTGTGGGGGTCTGTGAGTTTACACATGTGAAGAAACTTTTGTTTGGGGAGAATAGGTGTACAAGTCTGAACTGAACGATCTCAGTTGAGTACTGTAGTAATTTAGAGGTTTTAAAAAGATTCTTTTCACTTGAGTCCGTATACGACTTCCCACTTTATCATGCTGCTGGTGCAATTTTAGAACCAAGTAGGATATCGATTTAAACTACCCTTTTTTGTCTTTCTGGGTTAAGGTTTCCCTACTTTATTTTCCTCATCAATAACATGTGCTATGTCTTCTCTGTAACTGAGAATTTCTTAATATTTTCTAATGCTCTGTTTATTCCCTCATAAATTGTGACCCGCCACCACTAAACCAGTCCTAACTCGCGCGGCCTACTTCACGGCTACCAGCTGAAAATAGCTGGTGGGGTCTACCTGGGGCATTTTGACTTTTTTGCAGAAATGTGTTCCTTACACCCCAAACTTTCATGTGGCACTACCCATTTGCTCCAAAACAACCAATATATTAGTTTAAAATTGAGATTTAAAAGCCTAACCTCGAATCAAAATAAACTTCTTTAACGCAAATGACCATTTTCACTCGCCCAAAACTTAACGCAACCCTTACAGAAAGCGTGTGTGACGCTCTCCCGGTTTCTCTGTGTGTCATCTAAAAATAGGTATGTAAAAAGTAAAATGCCGTTGCTAAGGAAAATATGCTGGAGGGTGATAGCATAAACT
>JAFLJL010019071.1:202944-211141 GCA_018398815.1 Conus ventricosus
TCCTCAAGATCTATAATATGGGAATTTCCACAAGGTTTCTATAAATCTCCCCATTGTTATTCAATGTAATGCTATATGACTTTATACATGTTTTTCATCATATACCAAGGTAGCTCAATATGCTGATGACATTGCAATATGGATTAATGTATCTTTAAAGAAAAGAACAAATTTACGTCACATAAATTATATTCAGAAGCTCTTTCAGCACGAGCTGGATAAATTAAATAGTTATATGCATTTGAATGGCTTTCAATTCTCTGTTGAAAAGACACATTTGGTTCTCTTTAACAATGGATATAACCCAAGTAACCTGCCTATATTCTTTCTGGGAGGACGGGAAATTTTTTATAAACTTGAAGTAAAATTTTTAGGTGTCCTACTTACACCAAAACTAAACTGGAAAAACATATTGACTCAATTGTTACTAAAGCAGTTAAAAGTTTGAATTTTCTAAAAATTGTCAGTCATTCTCCATGGGGACAGGATCTAACGTTTTGTTGCATTTAGCAACCAGTCTTGTACGATCAAGATTGACTTACGGACAGGAAGTATTCTTTTCTGCTTCGCGATCGCATTTAAAGAAACTTCAAAGAATTGACAGTAAAGCTGTAAAGTTGGCCTGGGTGTACCTGGTCACACTAAGTCTCTGAAGCTTATAAGATAGCAGGCCTTTTGCCACTTGATGAGAAGAAAGGAAAATAAGTTCTGTATAATATGTAGTGAGGACGGATTGCGGTGGACGACCTTGAAGAGTTAAATACACGATCCGACATTGATTTTTCGAAAAATGCACAGAAAAATTCAAATTTAGAGACGCTTCGTTCATATGTTTCAGACGTTTTTAATCATCAAAGATTGACCCATACGAGGTAGCGCCTCGCGTACTGGTTCCGCCGGTACCCCTTGGGAACTAACGGAAGTAACAGTTAACATTTTTTCTTCTGATCTAAATAAAGTGATTTCGCCCGCATGTGTTAGCAGCCATCTGTCAAATTGACATGGAAGAAAGTTTACTAACTATTTGAAAGTATACACTGACGGCTCAGTTCTTGATGATGGTTAGTGCGGGATCTGGCTTTGTAATTCCAGATTGCAAAGCTGAAAAATCATATTATTAGGTAAGGGTCATTCCATATTTACAGCTGAACTAGTTGCTGTCCTGATGGCATTAAATTATTTAATTTCCTTGCCAGTCTCAATATTTAATATCCTGTTTTGTGTTGATTCACAGTCAGTATTAAAAAGTTTGTATTGTTTTGAAAATCACAAAGAGAGGAATTATTATTTGAGATTAAGTACATGTTGCACTGTCTTTACATGAAAGGTACTAATGTTGTATTTTCTTGGGTTCCATCGCACACCTCCTTTCGTTTTTAATGATCAAGCAGATAGAGCAGCAAAAAGGGGAGCAAAGAATATATTTGGTAGTATTAAGGTTGATTGTCCTTATCATACAAGGAAATTAATCTATTAATCGAGAGGGATTTCTGGAGTCAATACAGTTCCTCATCAAAACTCGTCAGCAAACTCTGTCAAACTTTGTGTCAATTAGCGACGGTTTCTAGCCTGACTTTTAGACTTTTATGTAATTCCCTACGAACCAAGTATTGCCAGACTATTAGTGCGTATGTCGTGGGGATCTTTCAGTTCAACATGTGATTTTTGTTGTGAACTAACGAAACCCTTTTTGAATGGTGTTATACCAAGTGCTGACACTGGGCATGTTAATGTGTTTGACTTTTTAGATTCGTTGCCAGTTGTTTCTCTTGTTAAATTAACGAGTAACCTTTTGGGAAGTCCATTAAGGAACATTTTATAATCATAATCGTAAGTTAGATTATTTTAGTTATTTTTATCTAATTTTTTCAGTTACTGTCTACAATTCATCTATGCTTTATTTATGTTCCATGTAACCACATCGTCTCTTTTTCTTTTATAATAATAGTCTAAAATTGTAAACAATATGTTATTTAGACGTCTGCAATCACCTATATGTGTGACGAGACGTAAAACAGAATTCCTTCCTACACACACACACACACACACACACACGTTTTACGTATAATGCATGGGAATGTTGTTCTTTTATGTGAACAAGTGGTTCACGTACATTTGGATTACCTACTACGTCGTCGATTGAAATGACGTCATGTCCATGCCGGCTTTGATCGGACCGGCGTGTACAATGTGTGTTAGGTGCCTGAACACTTAATGTTCCCATTCAATTGTGTTCATTCCACGCTCAACTTAAACGTTCCCAGTCGATGTGTTCATCCCACGCCCATCTTTTTTTTTCTCCCCCCCCCCCAACCTCTGCGCCACCTCAGAGGCAGTGCACCCACGTCTCTCATTCCGACACCCTTCCACAGCCACAGCCCGGTCGGCCCGCCGCAGCCCGGACACCGGAATCCACAGGGAGCAGTCAATGTCAAGTCGTCAAGAGGCAACCCACGGAGGAGACACTGCACTGCTGCCGAGTCACTTCGGTGTGTGTTCAGTGGCGCCTGTTCTGATCTAACAAACGCAGGACACACCTACTAAGCCCCTACTGACGACAATAACTGCTTAGTCGCGGAGCCGGCGTGAGTGAGCTCTCCCTCCGGAGGGCGCCACCACGTCCGTCCAACGACAGCCCCCATGGACTCGCCGATACCGGTGACCCCGACGGAATAATAACCAAGGCCACCGACATGGAGGGGACATCGAAATTGAAGTCACCATGAGAGCAGGGCATGAAGGGCCACAGAATCTGAGACTTTTTTTTTTAAAATGCTGATCGATGAGATGAGGATGATTAAGATGATGCTACGGATTTCCATTTCGGTCTGAGGACTACATGACAGGGCTGTACTCTACGCTTCCTTTCATAATATATCCCAGGTCAACCAGGCCCAGAGATGCAGGCACTGCAGTGTTGGTCAGGAAAATTTGAGTAAGCTAGAAGATATGTAGCAGGCTGTGATGTCTGGCTATTTCGCCCAAAGCGTCTTTCCTATGCCGTGAAGAACCTGTTCTCAATCGACCAGCACAAAGTAATGACTGTTATCATCATCTATCTCCACTGTCACAGACTGTAGGTGTATGGACGACCGTAATGGGGCAACGTGCAGAAACCTTCATTTCACACACTGCCCAATGATTGTTATGGGGCAACATGCAGAACCTTGGTTCACACAATGCCAATGATGTTATGGGGCAACGTGCAGAAACCTTCGTTTCACACAATGCCCAATGATTGTTATGGGGGCAACGTGCAGAAACCTTCGTTTACAAACTGCCCAATGATTGCTATGGGAAACGTGCAAAAACCTTCGTTCACACACTGCCAATGATTGTTATGGGGCAACGTGCAGAAACCTTCGTTTCACACATTGCCCAATGATTGTTATGGGGGCAACGTGCAGAAACCTTCGTTTCACACACTGCCCAATGATTGTTATGGGGGAAACGTGCAGAAACCTTCATTTCACACACTGTCCATGATTGCTATGGGGACAACGTGCAGAAACTTATTTCACACACTGCCGATAATTGTATGGGGCAACGGCAGAACTTCACTTCACACACCTGCTCCAAATGTTATGGGTCAAAGGCAGGGACCTGTAGCAGTGTTCACTGGCAGTCATCCAATGATCCGTCTTGGGGAAAGGAGCAAATGGTTATCTTATTTAACTGCCCCGGTAATTGTTATGGGGCCACGGGTTAGAGCGTTTGCTGTGAAGTCGCACAGGCGTGAGTTCGAACATTTCATTGGTCAGGTTTTAAAACCTCCTTTGTCCCTGCAGTGAAACAGGTACATGTATTCAGTTACCCTCTGTCACCCATCAGTAATACAGGCACGTGATTCAGTTAACCCCTCTGTCACCCAGCAGTATAAGGCACGTGATTCATTTAAAACCCCTCTGTCCAACCCATCAGTAAAAGGACGTGATTCAGTTAACCCCCCTCTGTCCACCCATCAGTAAACAGGCACGTGATTCGTTAACCCCATCTGTCCCCCCATCAGTAAACAGGCACGTGATTCAGTTAACCCCCTCTGTCCACCCATCAGTAAACAGGCACGTGATTTCAGTTAACCCCTCTTTCCACCCATCAGTAACAGGCACGTGATTCAGTTTAACCCCTCTGTCCACCCATCAGTAAACAGGCACGTGATTCAGTTAACCCCCTCTGTTCCACCATCAGTAACAGGCACGTGATTCAGTTAACCCCCTCTGTCCACCATAAAGTAAACAGGCACGTGATTCAGTTAACCCCCTCTGTCCACCCATCAGTAAACAGGCACGTGATTCAGTTAACCCCTCTGTCACCAGCAGTAAACAGGCACGTGATTCAGTTAACCCCCTCTGTCCACCAGCATAAACAGGCACCTGATTCAGTTCCCCCCCTGTCCACTCAGCAATAAACAGGCACGTGATTCAGTCCCCCCCCCCCCCCCCCCCCCCCCCCCCCCACCCTCCCCCCCCCCCCCCCCCCCCCCCCCCCCCCCCCCCTGTCCCCTCAACAATAAATAGGTACGTGATTCAGTTAACCCCCTCTGTCCACTCAGCAATAAACAGGCACGTGATTCAGTTCGGGGAAGGTTACGAGCTGTAAAAGAACAGGTGGGCTCCGTCTTCCCTCAAGTCATGCCTTTGACAAGGAGACCATTTGACAGATTGCTGCATCCACGGACGTTAGGCTATATAACGTTTAAACTTTATCGATTTTGCTATCTATCTCTCTGTCCTTCTCCCTCCCTCCTCCCTCCCTCTCTCTCTCTCTCTCTCTCTCTCTCTCTCTCTCTCTCTCTCTCTCTCTCTTCTGTATGTATGTATGTATGTATGCGAAAGCGCACGCGTTTCTCTGTCCCCCTTCTCCCTCTCTCTGTCTCTGTTTGTCTGTCTGTCTGTCTGTCTGTGTCTGTCTGTCTGTCTGTCTGTCTCTCTCTCTCTCTCTCTCTCTCTCTCTTCTCTCTCTCTCTCTCTCTCTCTCCCTTCCTCTCTCTCGCCCCTCTCTCTCTCTGGCTGTTCCTTCCACCCCTTTTTCCTCCCTCTCTCTCCTTCCTCCCTCTCTCCTCTCTGTCCTCCCCCCCCCCCCCCCCCCCCCCCCCCCCCCCCCCCCTCTCTCTCTTTCTCTCCCTGCCTGTCTGTCTAAGTCTTATCTGTCCTACAGTTTAATTCGCCTTGTTCTTTAAACGGCCTGGCTACGGCTAATCATGCTGCAGTTTATCGCTTGTTCTTTAAACGGCATGGCTACGGTATATGCATGCAGTTTAATTCGCCTTGTTCTTTATACGGCCTGGCTACGGGTGATCATGTAGAGTTCAGTGCAGCTGGGGGTGTTGTTGTCACAGTCTTGGGTTGTCACGCTGTTCCCTCCAGGATGTTTTGTGCACATAAAAGAGCTCTAAATGTTTCCCAGTAAGCAAAGTTATAATTATATTTAGGAATGACATCTTCATCTTTATCACTAGATATTTGTTGATCATTGACAGTGGTAACAATTGGTAATAAGCGGAATAGCTCAGTTGGTAGAGCGCCGGACTCGTAATCTTGGTGATCCTGGGGTTGCGGGTTCGAACCTCTGCCGGGGGCGTTTCAGTACAGGGGGATTTTTCCCTCGGAGTTAACATTGGTTCTGACTCACATTTCCCATACAGTCCTTCGAATGAGATTATAAACCGAGATTCCGTGTGTGAACGCACGCATAACATCTTGTACACACGTAAAATCCCATCACCAACTTTCGGAAGAGTAGGCCAGTTTGGCCGTTGGTATGGATGACACGTTACACATAGCATGCACCCTGCGGTGAGAAATGGAAGAATGAAGGAAGTAAGGAAAATGAGTGATCGATATTGAACGATACTGACTGGATGACACGGGAAACGACTGAATGAAGCGCCAGCTGGCAGCTCTTCAGTCGGCACTACCCAGGTAGGCAGCCTGTTGTGTAAACGAGGTTGATTGTAAAGCGCTTAGAGCTTGGCCTCTAGCCGAGAATAGGCACTATATAAGTATTCATATTATTATTATTATTATTATTATTATTATTTTATTATTAATTTTATTATTATTATTATATTATGATCACTCCCAAACGTGCCAAAAAGTGGTTCCCATGTGCAATTATGGGCCAAAGCAGGGGATATCAAAGATAGATCAATGGTAGTGGCTCTATGATTTGCATTGTATGGAATTCTAGTCACTCTTCCATCGTTTAAAAGGTAAAGATTTGAGTCTACTATGTTTTCTAAAAATCTGTGACTAGTGATAAAAGTGCAATTTTTCTCCCAAAAAGGGGAGTGTGCATTAAAGTCTCCACAAATTAGCACTTTTTGTTTGGATTTCGTATTGTACGAATCCATTCCGTGTTAATTTATTTTTGGGCCCATTGGCAAGTAGACAGATACATTTATTATCAGTTGATCATTAAACTTTAGACTTGCAGCACATGAAAGAATATTAGGATCATTCTTAGGGGCTGGGGAATCGCACCTGTATACTGTATTTTTTTCATTAATGTATGTAGCTGTCTTAATATTTTCTGTTTTATTTACTATCTCATGCACTGGTGGATAATAATAATTTACCAGTTTAGGTAGGCTGTTTTGGTTTACATTCAAAGATTGTAAAATCAGAACCTGGTAGTTAGAAGAAACAAGATGTTGAGTTAAGTAAGACAGGTTTGTTTTTACAGACCTGCAGTTCCATTGTAAAACCTTAATGGGAACTGACTTTGTCATGATAAGGAAAAAGGAAATTCGGTTGTTTGTTTTAAAAATAACAAGAATAAACCTCACGTAAAATGATAAATATAATGCAGAGGAATACACTTAAATAAAAAAATAAAAAAGATAAAAAAGGGGGGAGTGGGAGGTGGAGGGGGGTGGTTGTTAATCAACTAAACAAGAAATTGTGATGACAATATTTCGCGATGGCAACAAGTCCCAAAAATATAATACAAAGACAGTCAATAGCCAGTCACTACACTGTTGAAACTTATACAAAGCTAAGACAAGTACTAAGCCTAGACAACATTTCTTATGGAAACGCAATTTTAAAGGAATCCTCAAGCTCAAGAAGTTCGAACATGTTCCATGATCTTCCATATCGTGGGTAAGGGGGGCATCTGCGGAGGCTAGGCTGTTGGGGTGAATGCCAGTGCTGGTGGTACATGGGAGGAGGAGGACGTGATGTTCTTCGCGGTCTCTCCCATAAAATGTCCCTCAGATGTCGGCCCACGTTGCCCGCCAAGATGCTGGAACCACGGGGGTTGGGGTGAATGTCATCCCTCATGAATTTGGCCGTGGGTGGAGAAGTTAGTGTAGTTGATGAAAGAGACGTTCTGCATAGATTGTAACCCTTCTCTTAGAAATGCGTTAAAAAGTTCTCTTTTGACATCAAGTTGGGAGTCACGCACGGGGATGATTTTGCTGACAACAATTTTGATGTTGGGATGGTCAGCAGCGATGTTTTTGATTACTTTTGTGAACTTTTGAGACGTGGTTTTGGGATCTGATGATCTGATGGCATTTATTCCACAATGAACAACTGCGTCTATATCTACTGGCTTGCCCTCCTGTTTTTTTCAATTACGGCTGTGGTAAATTGAAAAGTTTTCTGAATATCTTCAGTGGTGCGGCATTTACCCGACCGAACGTACAAGTCGTAGGACCAACCCAGTCTCTTTGTTTTGATACCACTGAAGACAGAATCCCCCAAAAGAATGACTTGTGGAAGCTTTTCCTATTGTGGCGCTTTCGAACATTCTTCTCTGCTTTGACGTCACGCATGGACTTACTATCATTGACGTCAGTTTTCATCTCTCCAGTTTGTTTTTGTTCTATTTCGTTTTTGTTTTTTGTTTTCTTTCTGCTTAATCGTTGTTCTGCCCGATGTTTTTGGTGCAGGAGTCATGGAAACTAGGGAGTTCAGCAGAGGGGCATGTTTCAGTCTTCTTCGGGTTCTTCTTGTAAGACTTTAAGACGGCGTTAAGTTTTTAATCGCCTCGGTTTGCAATTTAACTGTCTTTTCTAGATTGTCAATACGCTCGAAAAGCGATTGAATCATTGATGCAACAGATCATCACCTCCGTCTGGGTGCATGATTCTTTTGTTTCCGTTTCAGTTTATCTGGGGTGAAGATTGTCTCTGTATGGAGCTCTGGGCCTGGTCTGCGGTCACACTGGAGCTCCCTTTTTCCGGCACTCT
>JAFLJL010019071.1:212141-223478 GCA_018398815.1 Conus ventricosus
AATCAAGTGTGCCTCTTAGAAAGTTGTGCAGCATACTTGTGAAAATCACAATCATGGTCCGATGACCCCAGATGACAAGCTTAAAGTACACACTGGCCCAAACTGACCCCTGATGGCACTCCCATTTACAAAAGAGTCGGTGACAGTGATCAAAGAAATCCTCTAACCCAAACTCTCACTTATCTCCCATGACTTTCACGATATTTGTACTTTTTTTAATTTTGAGTCACATTAATGATTCCTATCAGTAGATGTAATCATCATTACATTTGACCACTCCTATTTCCTCACAATGCTGTTCACAACTTCTCGTCGCTATCACGATTGGCTATAGCAAGATAACGTGATGAACCACAAGAAGAGGCAACGCTAGTTTACGGTTAAGGTTTTTGGCGGTGTAAATAAGATGAGGAAAATGTAATAGATGGGTTTGATGTATTTTGTTTTGTATTTGTTGTGTGTGTGTGTGTGTGTGTGTGTGTGTGTGTGTGTGTGGAGAGGAAGAGAGACGAAGAGAATGAGAGAAGAAGAAGAAGAAAGGTGTGTTTCCGTGTGTGTGTTGTTGCTGAGAGGAGTAAGAGATAGAACCAGAAGTTTCAAGAGCAAATTGCAGCCGAGAGTAGATGAAGCTGCATAGAAGAGAGCGTCAAGGAAGTATGTGTGTCGTGTGTTAGTGTTAGTGGTGAAACATATGCACGCATTCATTGCAGGTGAGGTGGTGTGTTGGTCGGCTTTTCTACGCGTAGCGCGTAAGTTCAGGCCATATCCTGATACGTCAATGTGCTTTGATTTTTTCCCAGGACTGTTGCTTTTCTAAATGCCTGCAGCCTACGCCTCTTGAAATTGGATGTTTGGCAGATCGTAAGGAGCAGAAATGGAGCCGATCAGCTGGGTAAATGTCGGGTGGTGTGGTGTGTGGTAATTGCCGTGGGTAGGGGATGGAGCAGAACACAAGTCAAGTTTGAGTAATGTCGAGGAGATGGAGGTGTGGTGTTATGTGTGTGTTGGTGTGGTGGTGTGGTGTATTGTCGGTGTGTGTGGAATGGAAGCAAGGAAACAAAGACCGTCAGGCTGTGGTGAATGTCAGGGGTGTGTGTGTGGGGTAATGTTGTGGTGGGTGGAGCAGATAACAGGCCATCAGCTTGAGAATGTCGGGGTGGGGGGGTAATGTCGGGGTGGAGGATGGGGTAATGTCGGGGTGGGATGGAGTCAGAATCATGGCCGTCGTTTGGTATGTCGTGTGGATGCGGTGGGTAATGTCAGGGTGGGGTGGGGTAATGCGGGGTGGGATGGAGCAGAACAGGCCTCATGTATGTCGGTGTGGGTAATGTCGGGGATGGGGTGGGGTAATGTCGGGTGGGTGGAGCAGAACAGCCAGTGATGTCTGGGGTGGGGTAATGTCGGGGTGGGGTGGTGGTATGTCGGGGTGGGGTGGGTGGTAATAGTCGGGGTGGGGGTGTGGGTAATGTCGGGTGGGGTGGAGCAGAACACGGCCGTCAGCTGTGGTATATGTCGGTGGGGTGTGGTAATGTCGGGTGGGGTGGGGTAATGTCGGGGTGGGGTGTGGTAATGTCGGGTGGGAATGCGGTGAGTGTGGTAATGTCGGGTGGGTGGAGCAGAACATGCCTTCAGCTGTGGTAATGTCGGGGTGGGGTGTGGTAATGTCGGGGTGGGGTGGGGTAATGTCGGGGTGGGGTGGAGCAGAACAGGCCGTCAGCTGTGGTAATATCGGGGTGGGGTGTGAATTCGGGGTGGGTGGGGTAATGTCGGGGTGGGTGGAATGTCGGTGGGTGTGTAATGCGGGGGGAGAACAGGCGTCCAGCTTTTGGTAATATCGGGGTGGGGTGGGGTAATGTCGGGTGGGGTGGAGTAATGTCGGTGGTGGGGGGGAGCAGAACAGGCCGTCAGCTTTGGTATATCGGGGTGGGGTGGGAGTGGGGTAATGTCGGGTGGGGTGGAGTAATGTACGGGTGGGGTGGATTATGTTCGTGGGGTGGAGCAGAACATGCCGTCAGCTTTGGTAATGGTGGGGTGGGGTAATGTCAGGGTGGGGTGGGGTAATGTCGGGGTGGGGTGGGGGTAATGTCGGGATGGGGTGGGGTAATGTCGGGGTGTGGGGTGGGGTAATGTCGGGGTTGGGTGGGTAATGTCTGGATGGGGTAGGGTGATGTCGGGATGGGGTGGGGTAATGTCGGGTGGGGTGGGGTAATGTCGGGATGGGGTGGGGTAATGGGATGGTGGGTAATGTCGGGGTGGGTTGGAACAGAACATGCCGTCAGCTTTGGTGATGTAATGTGGTGGGTAATGTCGGGGTGGGTGGGGATGGGGACGTGTGTGAGGGTGGGGGAAGTCATTATGGAGTATGGGCGTAAGGTGTGGTGTTCCTGGCTGACTGAGGTAAGTCAGTTACAAACAGACAATCCAACAAAGCAGTAAGAATACGTGGTCTGGGGATTAATAACACATCAACAAGCGTAGATGTGTCCATCGCGATAAAAGCAATCAGCGAAGAAGATCTGCTTGCCTCGGTCTGCATTAAGTCCCATCCTTGCCTCTATGCTGCATTAAGTCCACATGACTTGCCTCTGTCCTGCATTAAGTCCCACTCCTTGCCTCTGTCCCTGCATTAAGTCCCATCACTTGCCTCTGTCCCTGCATTAAGTCCCACTCCTTGCCTCTTTCTCTGCATTAAGTCCCACTACCTTGCCTCTGTCCCTGCATTAAGTCCCACTCCTTGCCTCTGCTTCCTGCATTAAGTCCCACTCCTTGCCTCTTTCTCCTGCATTAAGTCCCACTCTTGCCTCTGTCCCTGTATTAAGTCCACTCCTTGCCTCTGTCCTGCATTAAGTCCCACTCCTTGCCTCTGTCCCTGCATTAAGTCCCACTACTTGCCTCTGTCCCTGCATTAAGTCCCACTCCTTGCCTCTGTCTCTGCATTAAGTCCCACTACTTGCCTCTGTCCCTGCATTAAGTCCCACTCCTTGCCACTGTCCCTGCATTAAGTCCCACTACTTGCCTCTGTCCTGCATTAAGTCCCACTCCTTGCCTCTGTCCCTGCATTAAGTCCCACTCCTTGCCTCTGTCCCTGCATTAAGTCCCACTACTTGCCTCTGTCCCTGCATTAAGTCCCACTCCTTGCCTCTGTCCCTGCATTAAGTCCACTACTTGCCTCTGTCCCTGCATTAAGTCCCACTACTTGCCTCTGTCCCTGCATTAAGTCCCACCTCCCCTTGCCTCTGTCTTCTGCATTAAGTCCCACTACTTGCCTCTGTCCCTACATTAAGTTCCCTGCATACCACTTGCCTCTGTCCCTGCATTAATCCCACTACTTGCCGTCTGCTAGTCCCACTCCTTGCCTCTGTCCCTGCATTAAGTCCCACTACTTGCCTCTGTCCCTGCATTAAGTCCCACTACTTGCCTCTGTCCCTCCATGTAAGTCCCATTACTTGCCTCTGTCTCTGCATTAAGTCCCATTACTTGCCTCTGTCTCTGCATTAAGTCCCACTACTTGCCTCTGTCCCTGCATAAAGTCCCACTACTTGCCTCTGTCTCTGCATTAAGTCCCGCTACTTGCCTCTGTCCCTGCATTAAGTCCCACAACTTGCCTCTGTCCCTGCATTAAGTCCCTCTACTTGTGTCACGTGCCCCACCAGCGACCCCTAGGGGTCACCAGGAAGACAGCAACACCCCCTCCCGATCACTGGCAGCAGACACCACACTGACTCACACCAGTCACCCCTCCAGCAAAACGACGGAACAGCAACTGTCTCTCCAGGATCCCAATCCAAAAGGGGAACCTTTTTAATGCTAATTGACAATATTATTTCTAAGCGGCACCAAGGTTCCAACCGACACGCCAGGAATATTTGGGTATAGATATTAAATACAGATCCTCTGGGGTATGAAGTCTAGGGGTATAACACAATAAAAAAAAACTTTGGGGACCTCAGTCGGCCGCGGCCAGGGACCTGTATGACCTCTCTCTATCTCACTGTTTCTCTCTTCTGTCTCTCTGCCTGTCTGTCTGTTCTGTCTCTCTCTCTCTCTCTCTCTCTCTCTCTCTCTCTCTCTCTCTCTCCTCTCTCTCTCTCTCTCTCTCTCTCTCTCTTAGTCTTTCTATGGGAGTTTCGCTTAGTCCATCTCTTCGTCTCCCTATCAATTCTCTTTGTCTCCTTATCAATCCCCCGAATGTATGAACACCAAAACATTGCTGTGAGCAAACAAACAGACAAACAAACAACCAAACAAGGTAAAAGAAAAAGAAATGCACACACAAAAACACTAATACTGAGCCAGACATAAAGATAGACGTGTGAGTGTGCACGCGCGCGCGCCGTGCGCATGTTCAGAGTTTTTTTCGGCAAAACACAGACTGCCATATGCTTTTCAAGCATGTTCTTCTTTAGGTCGTTACGAACAGCTTACAAAACTGTATATAAAAAATGTCTCCCTGATAGTAATCAGCGTGAGATTTTTTTTCGTTGGAGTTTAGAGCATGTCAGCGTTTAGGTGTAATGTGTTGACTATGTAATAACATGCAAACATTGTTGAGTGTAATAACAGCTGTTCATTCTGGGATTTTTGTTTTTCCATTTACTTATTTTATGTTGTTTTTTTTTTAAAGAAAAGAGCGATATTGTTTTTAAGACGCAGCCATAAGGCAAATTGAATGGGTGTGCCCAGAACACAGCCTTGTTTTAGCTTAGCTAAGAATAGATCTAGTTGCAAAGCGAGACGACTGCAGGCGGAAATCTAAACAAATCTTAAATAAATATTAGCGAACCGCCCAGAGAACGTGGACAAACGAGTCACAAGACAAACACAACGCGTTTCGACCTCTTAGGTCTTCGTCGGGTGATAAATAAACGAATAAAACAACGAAAATTCACTTAGCTTTGATCGCTTCAGATCGCTTAGGGTTCAGCGCAAGGAAGAAGGCATTGAATGAGAACGAGGCTGTTGGAAGGGAAATAGTGAGCGAGTCAAGGTCGTAATGATGATAATATTACTGATAGGAATACTATTAATGGATCAAAATATTGGAAAAAAAATAAAATAAAAAAAGGACAAGATCAATCTTGGTGTCAATAAGTATGGGTATGGGAGAAAGGAGAGTGGGTTAGAGGATTCTTAAGCAGCATGGTTGCCGTGGCAACAGTCCCAGAGGCGAAGGCGATGGTGATGTCAATGCTAGTGGTAGTATCAATACTAGCAATAGTATTACTGAATGATACTGCTAACAACGATAGTGAAGGTTAAAGTAACAAAAGCATGATACAGAAATATATTTTTTTTTAATAATAAATTAAAAAAATAAATAAAATTAAAAAAAAATAATGATAATAAATGCATAAATAAGATAGCTATAAGTTATGTGTGAGGTGAAAAGTGGGAGATAAGGTAGTATGTGTGTGTGTAGTGGGAGGATATTGTGGGCTGAGATTGAAGTGGTGGGTTGGTACATGTTACTTTAAGGTGTTGATGCTATGAGGGTGGAGGGAAGAAGGGGGTGGGTTTACGTACTAACTGGGGCAGGGGGAGGGGCAACATATTCACACCTATACACAATATCTCTCTCTCTCTCTCTCCTCTCTCTCTCTCTCTCTCTCTCTCCTCTCTCTCTCTCTCTCTCTCTCTCTCTCTCTCTCTCTCTCTCTCCTCTCCCCCCCCCTTTCACGACCAACGATAAAGGAGCTAGCATTCTATTCATTATGTGGTGTGTGAGTGTGTGTGTGTGTGTGTGTGTGTGTGTGTGTGTGTGGTGTGTTGTGTGTGTGTGTGTGTGTTGTGTGTGTGTGTGTGTGTGTGTGTGTGTGTGTGTGTGTGTGTGTAAGTTCCATTTGTAATATCAGCCTTATTCATTGGTTACCCCCACCTCCACCAACCGCCATACCAACCAACATCCCTACACACATCATTACTAGGGCAGGGGGGGGGGGGGGGTGGTAAGTCGATTGATGTAGCAAATGGAGAGACTCAGAGAGTGTAGGAAAAGGGAAGAGGATGATAGCTGCAACCTATGTCCGAGGTAAACAGAGGTAGGGTGTGCGTAGGTGGAGGATATTTCAGGCTGGAGCTGCAGAGATGGAATGGCACATACTACTTTTGGACGTTGATGCCATGAGGGTGGACGGTGCCCAGTTTGGCAATGAGATGAGATTCCTGCATAAGGCGTTCCAAGTTGTCACTCTTAGATTGCCAAAGTGCCAAGACTTTGACATGGTTGATGTTGTGTTGGGCATGGTTGAAGTGTAGAGCGACTGGTTTGGGCCGATGGTGGCGGATGTCGGCCAGGTGTTCAGAGATGCGCGTCTCAAGTGTGCGAGATGTCTCACCTACATAGATCTTACCGCACAGCTGACAGTGGATGGCATACACAATGTTGTGGCTCTGGCAGGAGAAAGTGCGTTTAATAGTGAAAGAGCCTGTGGGGCCATGTAGGATGGTGTCTGGTTTGGTGAGAGAGCAGATTTTGCAGTTGGGTTTTGAGCAGGGGAAAGTACCTGGTGGCTTAGGTGTGAAGATTTTGTTCAGCTTAGAGCGCACCAGTAGGTCGTTGAGGTTTTTGTCACGTTTGAAAGTGATCATTGGTTTCGTCTCAAAGGCAGGTTTATGATTTTCTACCATGTGCCAGTTAGACTTCAGGATCCTGCAGATGGGCAGATTTTGAGGATGGAAGAGAAAGCAGGCAGTGGGTCTGTCTGTCTCTTTGGGAGGTTTTAATTTATTATTATTTTTTAAAATGTTTCTTTATTTATTTGATTATTATAAAAATGTATTTGAGGATGGAAGAGAAAGCAGGCAGTGGGTCTGTCTGTCTCTTTGGGAGGTTTTAATTTATTATTTAAAAAAAATGTTTTTTATTTATTTGATTATTATAAAAATGTATTTTCCAAATATATTTCTATATCATGCTTTCGTTACCTTAACCTTCACCATCGTTGTTAGCAGTATCATTCAGTAATACTATTGCTAGTATTGATACTACCACTAGCATTGACATCACCATCGCCTTCGCCTCTGGGACTGTTGCCACGGCAACCATGCTGCTTAAGAATATAATAATAATAATAATATGTATAATACTTATATAGCGCATTTCTTGTTGTACAACTCAATGCGCTTACATCCACCATTTGCACTTATTCATACAATATTCATGCACACAGCAAAAAGAAAATACACAATTGCAGACGCACCTACATGCATAAACTGCCTCACCAAACTAGTTGTGGAGAAATTTAGGAGAGATCTAGTCATCTACAGAAGAGAATAGGCCTTTTTGAAGAGGTAAGTTTTGAGCTGAGATTTAAAGAAGAAAGAGTAGGCTGATTACGAAGGTCTTCAGGGAGGGAGTTCCAAATAGAAGGTGCTCTAAAACTGAAGGCTCTTTCGCCAACAGATTTCAGAGAACGCTTAGGGATTTTCAAAAGTTTTTGTGAAGAAGAGCGAAGGGTACGAGAGCTTTGGTAGGTGCAGAGAGAAGAAGAGAGATAGTGAGGAAGAGATTCATTGAAGTAGCGGAAAGCAAGAACTGCCAGTTTAAATTGCCACCGATACCGTATGGGAAGCCAGTGCAGTTCGATCAGCATGGGAGTGATGTGCCCACACCTCCTCCTCTTCAAAACAAGTCGTGCAGCGCTATTTTGGACTCTCTGCAGCCGAGCAATCTGTTCTGTGGGAAGCCCAGCATAAACAGAGTTGCAGTAGTCCAGTCTTGACATCACCATGGCACAGATTAGCCTGACAGCTACTTCCCTGGATATAAAGCGTCGGATGGAAGCAATACGTCTCAGCTCTAAAAAGGATGAGCGACAGTCTACAGATATGATTCTGCATGGTCAGACACTGATCAATGGTAACACCAAGGTATTTGACAGACTTATTGAAAGGTAATTCGGTACCATCAACAACCATTGACTCTGACTCAACGAGTTTGAGGCAGGAGGAGGTTCCAACGGGCATGACTTCAGTCTTTTCACAATTTAATTTAAGCTTATTACTTGTCATCCACTCCTGCACACTGCTGATACACCGAGACACCCCAGATTGAACAGAAACAAACTCATCAGGTGTGCCACTCTTAGAAAGTTCAGTGTCATCAGCATACTTGTGAAAATCACAATCATGGTCCGAGATAACATCCGACAAGGGCTGTGAGTACAATGTAAACAACACTGGGCCCAATACTGACCCCTGTGGCACTCCATACAAAAGAGGTGACAAAGTGACAAAGAATCCTCTAACCCACTCTCCTTTCTCCCATACTTATTGACACCAAGATTGATCTTGTCCTTTTTTTCCCCAATATTTTGACCATTAATAGTATTCCTATCAGTAATATTATTATCATCATTACGACTTTGACTCACTCACTATTTCCCTTCCAACAGCCTCGTTCTCATTCAACGCCTTCTTCCTTGCGCTGAACCCTAAGCGATCTGAAGCGATCAAAGCTAAGTGAATTTTCGTTGTTTTTATTCGTTTATTTATCACCCGACGAAGACCTAAGAGGTCGAAACGCGTTGTGTTTTGTCTTGTGACTCGTTTGTCCACGTTTTCTGGGCGGTTCGCTAACATTTATTTAAGATTTGTTGAGCTAAGAATGTCAATAGATCGGCGATTTTGATGTAAATTCATTGTTCATATTCACGTATTTTAGCTAAATGTGTGTGTGTGTGTGTGCGTGCACGTGTGCATGGAATGAGTTTTCGCTCGGGAATTGCAAGTTGTAGCACAACCAAACTTGGCAAAGCAATCAGAACCTGTAAACGTGTTCACACTATTCCCTGCTTGAAGACGAAATTGCAGCGAAAGGGTCATAAATCAATGAACAACAATTTCCCCAACATTTTCAATACCACAAAATTGCCATTTTCCTGTGTGTTTGTTTTAGTATTGATTTATACTTTCATTATAATGAAAGTGACCTTTCACGAATATATTGTAACAGGTATCATGTTAAGTTCTATGAAGGTCAGACCATTTAATGCAATCTCTACTATGCAAGGTGCAGATGTGAATGCATTCATTACTACTTCTAAAGCCAGCATAGGCCGTCAAGTGTTCCATCACATATTGCTGATGTCACACATTCAGAATACGTCGCCTTTATCACGTTGGCTTTTAGTCAAGGATAACAGTGATGAGACCATCAAGAATGAGGCTGAACGCTACGTTTAAAGGATAAAGAGAATTTTTAGGCAGAGATGTAAAGGAAGGATGCAGGAAAAAGTGTGAAGGTATGCATGTGAGTGTATGAATTGTGTGTGTGTGTGTGTGTGTGTGTGTGTGTGTGTGTGTGTGTGTGTGTGTGTGGTTGTGTGTGTGTGTGTGTGTGTGTGGTGGTGTGTGTAGGAGAGAGAGAGAGAGAGAGAGAGAGGAGTGTGTGTGTGGTGTGTGTGTGTGTGTGAGAGAGAGAGAGAGAGAGAGAGAGAGAGAGAGAGAGAGAGAGAGAGAGAGAGAGAGAGAGAGAGAGTGTGTGTGTGTGTGTGTGTGTATGTGTGTGAAACATAATGCCACGCATTCATTGCAGGTGTGGTGGTTGTGTTGGTCGGCTTTGTACCTCTGCGGTAGCCGCGTAGTTTCAGGCCATATCCATGAATACGTCACTGGGTTTTGATTTTCCCCAGGACCTTTGCTTTTCTTAACAATCCCTGGCAGACACACGCCTCCTTGACATCATCTGGATGTTGGCAATCGTACAGGAGCAGAACAGGCCGTCAGCTGTGGTAATGTCGGGGTGGGGTGGGGTAATGCCGGGGTGGGATGGAGCAGAACACGCCGTCAGCTTTGGTAATGTCGGGGTGGGGTGGGGTAATGTCGGGGTGGGGTGGGGTAATGTCGGGGTGGGATGGAGCAGAACACGCCGTCAGCTGTGGTAATGTCGGGGTGGGGTGGGGTAATGTCGGGGTGGGATGGAGCAGAACAGGCCATCAGCTTTGGTAATGTCAGGGTGGGGTGGGGTAATGTCGGGTGGGGTGGGGTAATGTCGGGGTGGGATGGAGCAGAACAGGCCCGTCAGCTTGGTAATGTCGGGGGTGGGGTGGGGTAATGTCGGGGTGGGGTGGGGTAATGCCGGGGTGGGATGGAGCAGAACAGGCCGTCAGCTGTGGTAATGTCGGGATGGGGTGGGGTAATGTCGGCGTGGGGTGGAGCAGAAACACGCCGTCAGCTGTGGTAATGTCGGGTGGGGTGTGGTAATGTCGGGGTGGGGTGTGGTAATGTCGGGTGGGGTGTGGTAACGTCCGGGTGGGGTGGAGACAGAACAGGCCGTCAGCTGTGGTAATATCGGGGTGGGGTGTGGTAATGTCGGGGAGGGGTGGGGTAATGTCGGGGTGGGGTGTGGTAAGTCCGGGTGGGGTGTGGTACTGTCGGGGTGGGGTGAGCAGAACATGCCTTCAGCTGTGGTAATATCGGGGTGGGGTTGTGGTAATGTCGGGGTGGGTGTGGGGTAATGCGGGGTTGGGTGGAGCAGAACAGGCCGTCAGCTTTGTTAATATCGGGGTGGGGTAATGTCGGGGTGGGGTGGGAGCAGAACAGGCCGTCGGCTTTGGTAATATCGGGGTGTGGGTGGGGTAATGTCGGGTAGGGTGGAGTAATGTTGGGTGGGGTGGAGGCAGAACAGGCCGTCAGCTTTGTAATATCGGGGGGGTGGGGTAATGTCGGGTGGGGGGTAATGTCGGGATGGGGTGGATTATGTCGGGTGCGGTGGAGCAGAACATGCCGTCAGCTTTGGTAATGGTGGGGTGGGGTAATGTCAGGGTTGGGGTGGGGTAATGTCGGGGTGGGGTGGGGTAATGTCGGGATGGGGTGGGGTAATGTCGGGGTTGGGTGGGGTAATGTCGGGGTTGGGTGGGGTAATGTCTGGATGGGGTAGGGTGATGTCGGGATGGGGTGGGTAATATCGGGGTGGGGTGGGGTATGTCGGGATGGGGTGGGGTAATGGGATGGGATGGGTAATATCGGGGTGGGTTGGAACAGAACATGCCGTCAGCTTTGGTGATGTAATGTGGTGGGGTAATGTCGGGGTGGGTGGGGATTGGGGACGTGTGTGAGGGTGGGGGAAGTCATTATGACATATAGGGCGTAAGGTGTGGTGTTCCTGGCTGACTGAGGTAAGTCAGTACAAAACAGACAAATCCAACAAAGCAGTAAGATATACGTGGTATGGGGATTAATAACCAGACCAATCCACAAAGTAGTAAGATGTGTCCATCATGGGGATGAAAAGGCTACATCAGGCGAAGAAGATCTGCTTGCCTCATAGTCCCACTCTGCCCGTCCCATTAAGCCACTCCTTGCCTCTGTCCATTAAGTCCCAATCCTTGTCCTCAT
>JAFLJL010019071.1:233449-248800 GCA_018398815.1 Conus ventricosus
CAGGTGAAACAGATTTGTACACAACCCCCAGCTGCAACTGAGAACTTACATGATCCGTACCAGGCGTTAAAGAACAAGGGATTACTGCTGCATGATTAGCCGTAGCCAGGCCGTTTAAAGAACAAGGCGAATTAAACTGTAGGCAGATAGAGACTTAGACAGACAGGCAGCGAGAGAAGAGAGAGAGGGGTGGGGGGGGGGGAGGACAGAGAGGAGAGAGGGAGGAAAGAGAGAGAGGGAGGAGGAAAGGGTGGAAGGAACAGCAGAGAGAGAGGAGGGGGCGAGAGAAGGGAGGGAGGGAGGAGAGAGAGAGAGAGAGAGAGAGAGAGAGGGAGAGAGAGGAGAGAGAGAGAGAGAGAGAGACAGACAGACAGACAGACAGACACAGACAGACAGACAGACAGACAACAGAGACAGAGAGAGGGAGAAGGGGGACAGAGAAACGCGTGCGCTTTCGCATACATACATACATACATACAGAGAGAGAGAGGAGAGAGAGAGAGAGAGGGGGGAGGGGGGGGGGGAGGGAGGGAGGGAGGGAGGGGTGGGAGAAGGATCAGAGAGATAGATAGCAAAATCGATATAGTTTAAACGTTATATTAGCCTAACGTCCGTGGATGCAGCAATATGTCAAAGGGTCTCCTTGTCAAAGGCATGACTTGAGGGAAGACGGCGCCCACCTGTTCTTTTACTGCTCGTAACCTTCCTGAACTGAATCACGTGCCTGTTTATTGCTGAGTGGACAGAGGGGGTTAACTGAATCACGTACCTATTTATTGTTGAGTGGACAGGGGAGGGGACTGATCACGTGCCTGTTTACTGCTGAGTGGACAGGGGGGGGGGGGGGGGGGGGGGGGGGGGGGGACTGAATCACGTGCTGTTTATTGCTGAGTGGACAGGGGGGGGGGAACTGAATCACGTGCCTGTTTATTGCTGAGTGGACAGAGGGGGTTAACTGAATCATGTGCCTGTTTACTGCTGGGTGGACAGAGGGTGTTAACTGAATCACGTGCCTGTTTACTGATGGGTGGACAGAGGGGGTTAACTGAATCACGTGCCTGTTTTACTGATGGGTGGACAGAGGGGGTTAACTGAATCACGTGCCTGTTTACTGATGGGTGGACAGAGGGGGTTAACTGAATCACGTGCCTGTTTACTGATGGGTGGACAGAGGGGGTTAACTGAATCACGTGCCTGCTTACTGATGGGTGGGACAGAGGGGGTTAACTGAATCACATGCCTGTTTACTGATGGGTGGACAGAGGGGGTTAACTGAATCACGTGCCTGTTTACTGATGGGTGGACATATGGGGTTAACTGAATCACGTGCCTGTTTACTGATGGGTGGACAGATGGGGTTAACTGAATCACGTGCTGTTTACTGATGGGTGGACAGAGGGGGTTAACGGAATCACGTGCCTGTTTACTGCTGGGTGGACAGAGGGGGTTAAACTGAATCACGTGCTGTTTACTGATGGGTGGACAGAGGGGGTTAACTGAATCACGTGCCTGTTTACTGCTGGGTGGACAGAGGAGGTTTTCAAAACACTGACCCAATGAAAGGTTCGAACTCACGACTGTCGACTTCACAGGCAAACGCTCTAACCATGTGGCCACCTGCATTAACAGATAGGTAACCATGTGGCCACCTGCATTAACAGATAGATAACCATTTGGCTCCCTCAACAAGATGGAGGTCTTAGATGACTGCTCAGTGTACACTGCATACACGCCCCTGCGCTTTGATCATATTATTGGGCAGTGTGTGAAGTGAAGGTTCTGCACGTTGCCCCTAGCAATTATCGGGCAGTGTGTGAAATAAAGGTTTCTGCACGTTGTCCCATAGCAATCATTGGACAGTGTGTGAATGAAGGTTTCTGCACGTTGCCCCATAATAATCATTGGACAGTGTGTGAAACGAAGGTTTCTGCACGTTGCCCATAACAATCATTGGGCAGTGTGTGAAACGAAGGTTTCTGCACGTTGCCCCATAACAATCATTGGGCAGTGTGTGAAACGAAGGTTTTTGCACGTTGTCCCATAGCAATCATTGGGCAGTGTGTGAAACGAAGGTTTCTGCACGTTGCCCATAACAATCATTGGGCATTGTGTGAAACGAAGGTTTCTGCACGTTGCCCCATAACAATCATTGGGCATTGTGTGAAACGAAGGTTTTGCACGTTGCCCCATAACAATCATTGGGCAGTGTGTGAAATGAAGGTTTCTGCACGTTGCCCCATTACGGTCGTCCATACACCTACAGTCTGTGACAGTGGAGATAGATGATGATAACAGTCATTACTTTTGTGCTGGTCGATTGAGAACAGGTTCTTCACGGCATAGGAAAGAGCGCTTTGGGCGAATAGCCAGACATCACAGCTGCTACATATCTTCTAGCTTACTCAAATTTCCTGACCAACACTGCAGGTGCCTGCATCTCTCGGGCCTGGTTGACGCTGGGATATATTATGAAGGAAGCGTAGAGTACAGCCCTGTCATGTAGTCTCAGACCGAAATGGAAATCCGTAGCATCATCTTAATCATTCCTCATTCTCATCGATCAGCATTTTAAAAAAAAAGTCTCAGATTCTGTGGCCCTTCATGCCCTGCTCTCATGGTGACTTCAATTTCGATGTCCTCTCCATGTCGGTGGCCTTGGTTTATTTCCGTCGGGGTCACCGGTATCGGCGAGTCCATGGGGTCTGTCAGTGGACGGACGTGGTGGCGCCCTCCGGAGGGAGAGCTCACTCACGCCGGCTCCGCGACTAAGCAGTTATTGTCGTCAGTAGGGGGCTTAGTAGGTGGTGTCCTGCGTTTGTTAGATCAGAACAGGCGCCACTGAACACCACCGAAGTGACTCGGCAGCAGTGCAGTGTCTCCTCCGGTGGGTTGCCTCTTGACGACTTGACATTGACTGCTCCCTGTGGATTGCCGGTTGTCCGGGCTGCGGCGGGGCCGACCGGGCTGTGGCTGTGGAAGGGGGTGTCGGAATGAGAGACGTGGGTGCACTGCCTCTGAGGTGGCGCAGAGGTTGGGGGGGGGGGGGGGGGGGGGGGGGAGAAAAAAAAGATGGGCGTGGGATGGAAACACATCGAATGGGAACGTTTAAGTTGAGCGTGGAATTGAACGCATTGAATGGGAACATTTAAGTGTTCAGCACCTAACACACATTGTACACGCCGGTCCGATCAAAGCCGGCATGGACATGACGTCATTTCAATCGACGACGTAGTAGGTAATCCAAATGTACGTGAACCACTTGTTCACATAAAAGAACAACATTCCCTGCATTATACGTAAAACGGTGTGTGTGTGTGTGTGTGTGTGTGTGTGTGTGGTGTGTGTGTGTGTGTGTTGTGTGTGTGTGTGTGTGTGTGTGTGTTGTGTGGTGTGTGTGCGCGCGCGCGCAGGCATGTTTACCCGTTTCTTTGTGTGTGTGTGTGTGTGTGTGTTGTGTGTGTGTGCGTGTGCGTGTGTGTGCGTGTGTGCATGTGTGTGTGTGTGTGTGGTGTGTGTGTGTGTGTGTGTGTGTGTGTGATTTGTGGGTTGTGTGAGCACACGTATTTATTGGTTTATTTATTGGTTCACATATGGCATGCACAGACAGCGATCTACTTTCAGTTTTATAATACAAATCAAAATGCAAGTAATTAAGTATGCATATGTATCCTTTGAAATTCACATACAAGAACATCATTATATGAGTAAATATGTGTTCAAGATTGGTGCACTAAAAAAAAAAAGGAATCAGGTCCATCACAACTATGTTTTAGAAAGCGTATCAGTATATCATGTTTGTTTGTTTTTTTAAATAAAAAGAAAACCCACAAAAAAACCACCTTAATTATGTTCAGAGTTGAATTGTCAGCTTCAGTTTCAGTTTTATCAAGGAGGCGTCACAGCGTGCGGACAAGACCATATACGCTACACCACATCCGCTAAGTTTTGAGACCACGCTACGCATGATTTGAAGCCGATGGATAAATGAATTAACAACAAAGATGTGACAATGAAGAAGAGGGTCTCGTGGCTACGACTCAGTGGATGTCTGACCTACGCATTAGCCCAACGCGCTGGTCAGACCTTGAATACCTACCTACCATTTTTGTTGTTGTTGTTTTTTTGTTTGTTTTTGTGTATGGATGTACCCGTTTTGTGTATGATTTTTGGCATAGGCCCATGGGGTTGGGGTGGGGGCATGAAATAAATTTTTACTTTAAAAATTTAAAAAGCTTTTACAAACAAAGTGTATTAGCAATTGGGGGGGCCCGGTTTTTGGGGGGTGTGTGTGTGTGTTGTGGGGGGGGTTCGGCGCGCAAGGGGGCCCTTTTTTTTGTGTGTGTGTGTGTGTGTGGGGTGTGTTGTGTGTGTTGTGTGTGTGGGGGGGTGTTTTGTTTTTGTGGGGGTGTGTGTGTGTGGTGTGTGTGTTTATTGGTTTTTGGTGTTGTGGTGTGTGGGGTGTGGTTTGTGTGGGGTGTGATGTGTGTGTGTGTGTGTGTTGTGTGGGGTGTGTGTTTGGTGTGTGGTTTGGGTGTGTTGAAATTTTTGGGTTTGTGTGGCACACGTACTGCCCTAACAGCTATATGTGAAAATATCCCGTTTTTATGGTGTGTCCTTTTTTGTTGGGGGTTTTGCATTTTGCGTGGGGTGTGCGTGCATTTGTGTGCTTAAAGTTTTATCATTTTTGCGCGCGTGTTTTCGGTGTGGACGTGCAAAAATGCACACAAATTTTTAAAAGTGTGTATCAACAAAAAATACACACACACATACACACCGACAGACACCACAAAACACCCCCAAACAGGCGGCCGCACTCACAAAACACACACACACACCAAAACACACACACCCCACACCCCACACACACAAAACACACACAAAACACACACACACACACACCACACACACACGAACGTGTGTGCCCTACGTTCGCTTTAAATTGGGCAACATCAGTAAAAAAAGTGAATTTCCTCATAAAAACACTCAAGAAGAGATGCAGCCTTTCTTTTTGTTTTAAAAAAACCTAATTTACGTACCATCGACTAAAAGTGGGAAATTTCCAAAAATTTCCCGCCCGAAAATGAAGCATTTGAAAGTCTCGTTATTTTTTCCCTGTGATTTCAATGAAATTTCAAAGCACTGTCTTCTTTTGCAGACACCTTATTGGACACTTAGTTTCCTTCCTGTAAACACTCCCCACCCTGCTACTGGGGCAGATACTTGGACGACACTATGGCCCTACTGAAGACAGAATTGGTAGATGAATTCTCAAACCACCTGAACGAACAGCACCCGGCCATAAAATTCACCAGGGAAGTCGAAGAGAACGGCAGCATCGCCATGCTGGACACCAAGATTACCACAGAGGGACCTCCTTAGCATTCCGAGTGTACAGGAAACCAACCCATACTGACCAGTACCTCCAGTTCGACAGCCACCAGCCCGTAGAACACATGCTGGGAGTGATCCGAACCCTACATCACCAGGCAAATACCATCTGCTCCACCCAGTCTAACCGTGAAGAGGAACTCCGACACCTCCGGGAAGTGCTGAGCATCTCAGGCTACCCCAAATGGGCCTGGGACTTACCAGGAAGCAAGAAGACCGCTCCCCACCCCTCTACCAAGAAAACGAGCCCCACCCTTGGACATATCACCATCCCCTATGTCAAGGGTGTGACGGAAGCCCTCGCCTGCAAGATCAGGAAGAATGGTGTGGTGGTTCAGTGGTTTCGAACATTGTATATGAATACCATATCGTGCGTTCTGGTAAATAGTCAGTATTCTACCCGCTTTAAACTTGAAAGAGGATGCAGACAGGGGGGCCCGCTTTCTCCCTACTTATATTTAATATGCGCAGAGATTTTATCACTGATGATTCGATAAAGTAAAGATGTTAAAGGCATTAGCATAAAAAAACAAAGAATTTCTCCTGTCACAGTTTGCAGACGATACTTCCCTGCTACTTGATGGTTCTGAACAGTGTCTGAAGGCAACTGTAGATATCCTTGATGAATATGCACAGATGTCAGGCTTGAAAATGAATAGTGATAAAACCCAACTGTGTGGATTGGAAGTAGAAAAAATAGTCAAATTCGATACTTCAGGGACAGGAACTTCCGAATGGAATCCTGGTATCTTTAAGGTTCTTGGCATAACATTTTCTACTAATACAGACCAAATTGTTGATTTAAATTACAGTCAAAAGCTTTCAGCCGTGCATAAAATCTTAAACAATGGAAAAGAAGAAATTTCACTCCTTTGGGAAAATCGCAATATTAAAAATGTTCATTCTTTCTCAGTTTACCTGTTTCTTCATCTTCCGGACCCCCCCCCCCCCCCCCCCCCCCCCCCAAGCCAACTTTTGAAGGAAATAGAAACTGAAATGTTCCAGTTCTTATGGAATGTGAAAAACAATAAGATAAAGAAATCGGTAATTAATCAAGATTATGAAAATGGAGGACTGAAAATGAGCAACATATTTATACTACTTCAGACTCTGAAGATTAGCTGGTTAAGACGGTTAAATATTCCAGAATCAGAATTTAGTAGTTTCATATATACCTTGTATCCAGCCATGAAACAAATGAAAACGCTCGGAGGTGAGTACTCTAACGTGTTACTCCAACGACTCGATAATCCATTCTGGCTTGATGTTGTTAGACACTATAAAAGGTTCTGCTGAAAGTGTAAACCTTTAAATATAAAAGAATTTCTGTCAGAATATATTCATTACAATGCAAACATAACAAGGGACAATGAGGTGATCTACACGAAAGAATGGATAGAAGCAGGCGTAACAAAAATTAACCATGTAATGGATGCAAATTGAAATTTTCTGTCCTTTAATGGTTTTAAGGTAAAATACTCAAACGTTACAAAAACCTTTTTCTTAACATATTGTGACCTTCCACCACAAAACCAGTCTAAACTCGATTTTTGAACGTTCTGAGATATACATATATTTAACATCTACAGATTTTCCTGATTAATTTGATATAAAAATGAGCGGTATAGGGCAAAAAAGAAGAAAGTTATGGTCATTTGAAGTGAGTTACTGTGCCGACGGCCATTTGAGAAAACGGCTTCTAAAGTTTTTGCTATCATCTCCAGCATATTTTCCTTAGCAACGGCATTTTACTTTTTACCATACCTATTTTTAGATGACACACAGAGAAACCGGGAGAGCGTCACACACGCTTTCTGTAAGGGTTGCGTTAAGTTTTAGGCGAGTGAAAATGGGTCATTTTGCGTTAAAAGAAGTTTTATTTTGATTCAGGTTAGGCTTTTAAATCTCAATTTTAACTAATATATTGGTTGTTTTGGAGCAAATGGGTAGTGCCACATGAAAGTTTAGGGTGTAAGGAACACATTTCTGCAAAAAAAGTCAAAATGCCCCAGGTAGACCCTCACCAGCTATTTTCAGCTGTAGCCGTGAAGTAGGCCGCGCGAGTTAGGACTGGTTAGTGGTGGCGGGTCACAATTATGAGGGAATCATCAGAGCTATTAGAAAATATTAAGAAATTCTCAGTTACAGAGAAGACATAGCACATGTTATTGATGAGGAAAATAAAGTATGGACCTTAACCCAGAAAGACAACAAAGTAGTTAAATCGATCCTACTTGGTTCTAAAATTGCACCAGCAGCAGTGATTAAGTGGGAACGTCTGTATACTGGACTCAAGTGAAAAGATATCTTTTTTAAAACCTCTTAAAATTACTACAGATACTCAACTGAGATCGTTCCAGTTCAGACTTGTACACCGTATTCTCCCCACACAAAAGTTTCTTCACATGTGTAAACTCACAGACTCCCCACAATGTAACTTCTGTAACTCGGAAACGCAGACAATTCAGCACTTGTTTTGGAATTGTATAGTAATTCAAAATTTCTGGAAGGACTTCGAATCTGTTGTATGGAACAAATGTCCAAATGTCCCCATTCTATAAGACTAAATATTAAACGAGCAACTAATCTTGTTTGTTTGTGCAGAAAATGTAATAACAGACAAGCCCTTAGATTTCATACTACTATTTGCCACATTTTTCATCTATAAAAGCAAGTTACACAATTTGAACCCTACAATGCCTAGTTTCATCAAAAGTTTAAATATAAGGATAAGAACAGAAAAATATTTATCAGCAACTGTAGGAAAAACCACGAATTCGAGCAAACATGGAAAAAAAATATGCCTTTATTTATGTAATTCAAGCCTTATGTGCGTAGACATCATGTTGCCAGAACGGACGGTGTGGTGGGATAATCTCTCCTTTGCAAAATGAAATTGTCCATCCATTAGCTCCATATTAAAAAAAAAAACAAGTTATGTTATGCCATTTGGTAATAGTTTCTATTATTACCTCTGTTTCATAATAGAGATGTGCCCTCATCTGTCCATCCCCTACTAAGTGTCTAATAACTATATGTAACTGTTTCTGAAACTATGTTTTTGTTTTCCTGTACATGCGTCTTGTTTATTGTCGTCTGCTTTTGGAAAATGTAAAAAAAAAAAAAATCGGCATGTTAAAACTGCTTACTCATAATGATAGAAAAAAACTGATTTGTTGTTAGGTTTGTTTATAAGAGTATCGTACATTTTTCTATAAGTTTTGTGATGAATAATTTATATAATTCTCTTAATACAATGGATACAACGACGTGGAGTAAACATGACTGGAGTCTACAAATTGCAGTAACCCATAAAAGCGTAAAAGATGCTACCATGCAAATAGAAATTCTTTCTTTCAAACAAGCACATTGTTATAAAGTAGAGGAAACTAAAGCAGTGAACAAAAATAAGCGTGATCAAAACTTCTTAAAAAGCAAACAGTTGGAATAATGCAACATATTATGTACAAGATCTACTGACAATAATAATTCAAAAGTTTTTCTTCCTTGCTTTTGTGTTTATTGATAAACAGTTTTGTACATATTTATACATGTTTTGTCATAACACAACATAGTTCCTTGTTAATAGAACGAAGGAACACACTGAATACTATGTAGCAGATAGAACTACCTTCTTTCAAACAGGAACACACTGAATACTATGTAGCAGATAGAACTACCTTCTTTCAAACAGGAACACACTGAATACTATGTAGCAGATAGAACTACCTTCTTTCAAACAGGAACACACTGAATACTATGTAGCAGATAGAACTACCTTCTTTCAAACAGGAACACACTGAATACTATGTAGCAGATAGAACTACCTTCTTTCAAACAGGAACACACTGAATACTATGTAGCAGATAGAACTACCTTCTTTCAAACAGGAACACACTGAATACTATGTAGCAGATAGAACTACCTTCTTTCAAACAGGAACACACTGAATACTATGTAGCAGATAGAACTACCTTCTTTCAAACAGGAACACACTGAATACTATGTAGCAGATAGAACTACCTTCTTTCAAACAGGAACACACTGAATACTATGTAGCAGATAGAACTACCTTCTTTCAAACAGGAACACACTGAATACTATGTAGCAGATAGAACTACCTTCTTTCAAACAGGAACACACTGAATACTATGTAGCAGATAGAACTACCTTCTTTCAAACAGGAACACACTGAATACTATGTAGCAGATAGAACTACCTTCTTTCAAACAGGAACACACTGAATACTATGTAGCAGATAGAACTACCTTCTTTCAAACAACCAATTTGTTCGAAACACAGCAGTGCAAAACTGAGAAGAAAAAAAAACTAAGCCGTGATAAAACGTCTTTCACATGCAAAGTTAACAACAAAAGGACTATTGTTGTAATGTGTTTGCTACTGACTTGTAACTATATCAAAAATCGTTAAAAAAGCAAAATTGTAGATATTTCTGCGCATTTTGTTATCAACTGCATTTTAACGGCAAATGAAACAAACTGCGGCGTTACTGAAACACGACAAAAACGCAGAAGAGCACACAAAACAAAGTGTGAAGTAACGACGATTTAATGCACGACACAAAACAGGACAAGAAATTTTCGGCAAAATGCCTTCCTCAGCGACAAAAAATACAGACATAAACATGCACAATACTCCCCTTGTGAAGCCAAAGTCTTTGGCTTCACAAGGGGAGTATTGTGCATGTTTATGTCTGTATTTTTTTGTCGCTGAGGAAGGCATTTTGCCGAAAATTTCTTGTCCTGTTTTGTGTCGTGCATTAAATCGTCGTTACTTCACACTTTGTTTTGTGTGCTCTTCTGCGTCAACTGCATTTTAGTTTTTCCCTTATGGAACGAATGCATTGACGAATTGTACAGCAAAGTTGTGTCTTCGCAACTGCGAAATCCTGATTAAACACACACACACACACACACGCACACACACACACACACACACACACACACCACACACACACACACACACACACACACCACACACACACACACACACACACACACACACACACACGCTGGATACCATCACGAATGCACACGGAAGAAATGCTCCATGAGAACTATACATCTGGAAGAAGGGAACACTTAAAAAACAAAACAAATAAGTTTACCATGGAGAAATGTCAACATCAGGTTTTTGAAGGAGAGAAGACATCTTGATGAAGATTAAATTTTGCTCCTGAAGCTTAAATTCATGGACCTGTATTTATACGCCAGATTCCAAGTGGTTTCATGCTTACATGGCATAGATACGTTTACAAAATATACTAACAACGATTCACTGGTTTGCATATACGTTTTATACGTTTCCCAAATACTAACAACGATTCACTGGTTTTGCATATAAGTTTTATACGTTTGCCAAATATTAACAACGATTCACTGGTTTGCATATAAGTTTTATACGTTTCCCAAATACTAACAACGATACACTGGTTTGCATATATAAGTTTTATACGTTTGCCAAATATTAACAACGATTCCACTGGTTTCGTGACTTCTTACAGGAACCTGCAAAATGTTGCCTTCGCCAATCTTGCAGCAGTCATTACGAACGAACCAGATAAGCATTTTGAACCAAATATAAGACAAGTGAAATAGTGACAAAAGGCATGCTGCTGTTACAATGGATGAACAGTTCTAAAACAAAACCGACATCAAGACATGCCCCGGGAACTAAGCGTACAAACTAAGGACTGACGCCACAACAAACAGCAAGCCTGGTGTTGACGATTGATGCATCAGCACAGAATTGAACATTATCTTGGAATGGATACAGATTACAAATTGATCATGTGATTGATGCATGAGCACAGAATTGATGATGATGTTGGAATGGATACAGATTTACCAATTGATCATCTTGTGAACGACAAACGGGTTTGTGCGCCACAAAATACTTCATTACATTTTTTTTTCAGTACAAACGAAGTATATGGCACGCATTAGTTATAAATAACTGATGCAAGTTACATATGTGAACAATGTAACGACAATATTGACGTGCAATAATTTTTCTAAGCACTATTTACAGCCTAGCTAACGCCGACACAGCCGCATTCTATGACCATCTTCATACTAACCCACACACACCACACACACATCACACACACACACACACACACACACACACACACACACACACACACACACACACACACACACACACACACACACACACACACACACACACACACACGCGCGCGCGCGCACACGCGCACTGATGGACAAGACATCTGGTATTGTATCAATACTTACTAAAAACGTTTTTATACCAACAAATATTGTATAATAAACGCTGATTCCATGTGTATGCTTTCAGTAACACTCTAAACATGTAAGATAGCTGGAAACCATCACAAGTAAACAGACTTGTTGGGGCAGACAACGTATGACAAACCAATCATCAAAACACAGAAAGAAGAGCTGACGGAACACAGTGTCCACAGTATGTTCCAGAGGAAACTGGTCAACACTTCATACAGTTTAGTTCATAATCATTTCTCCAATGAAGTACCAAATGATGATTTCAACAACAACATTCACGAGGAACACATCTGAACAGTTGTTGTCTTGCCATAGACAGTACACGAAGAACACATCTGAACAGTTGTTGTCTTGCCATAGTACAAGAGGAACACATCTGAACAGTTGTTGTCTTGCCAATAGACAGTACAAGAGGAACACATCTGAACAGTTGTTGTCTTGCCATAGACAGTACAAAAGGAACACATCTGAACAGTTGTTGTCTTGCAGAGACAGTACAAAAGGAACACATCTGAACAGTTGTTGTCTTGCCAGAGACAGTACAAAAGGAACACATCTGAACAGTTGTTGTCTTGCCAGAGACAGTACAGAAGGTACACATCTGAACAGTTGTTGTCTTGCCATAGACAGTACAAAGGAACACATCTGAACAGTTGTTGTTCTTCCCATACACAGTACAAGAGGAACACATCTGACAGTTGTATTGCCTAGACAGTACAAGAGGAACACATCTGACAGTTGTTGTCTTGCCATAGACAGTACAAAAGGAACCATCTGAACAGTTGTTGTCTTGCCATAGACAGTACACGAGGAACACATCTGAACAGTTGTTGTCTTGTCATAGACAGTACAAGAGGAACACATCTGAACAGTTGTTGTCTTGTCATAGACAGTACAAGAGGAACACATCTGAACAGTTGTTGTCTTGCCATAGACAGTACAAGAGGAACACTCTGAACAGTTGTCATCTTGCCATAGACAGTACAAGAAAGGCCTGTAGGATTCACGTGTGTGAACACCACACCAGAGACCAATGAAGGACAAAGTGTGCGTGGAACTTACGTGCAGAGACAGAGGCAAGTAGTGGGACTTAATGCAGAGACAGAGGAAAGTAGTGGGACTTAATGCAGGGACAGAGGAAAGTAGTGGGACTTAATGCGAGACAGAGGCAAGTAGTGGGACTTAATGCAGGGACAGAGGCAAGTAGTGGGACTTAATGCAGAGACAGAGGCAAGTAGTGGGACTTAAATGCAGGGACAGACGCAAGGATGGGACTTAATGCAGGGGCAGAGGCAAGGAGTGGGACTTAATGCAGAGACAGAGGCAAGGAGTGGACTTAATGCAGGGACAGAGGCAAGGAGTGGGACTTAATGCAGAGACAGAGGCAAGTAGTGGGACTTAATGCAGGGACAGAGGCAAGTAGTGGGACTTAATGCAGGGACAGAGGCAAGTAGAGGGACTTAATGCAGAGACAGAGGCAAGGAGTGTGGGACTTAATGCAGGGACAGAGGCAAGGAGTGGGACTTAATGCAGGGACAGAGGCAAGGAGTGAGACTTAATGTAGGGACAGAGGCAAGGAGTGGGACTTAATGCAGGACAGACGCAAGCAGATCTTCTTCGCCTGATGTAGCCTATTCATCCCCATACCACACATATCTTACTGCTTTGTTGATCCGTCTGTTTATTCATCCCCATACCACACATATCTCACTGCTTTGTTGATCCTTTTCATCCATACCACCTATCTTAGCTTTGTTGAACTGATTCATCCCATACCACACATATCTTACTGCTTTGTTGAATCTCTTATTCCTGGTTATACTATTTATCATCCCATAATGGACACATCTTATGATTTGTTGGAGTAGTCTGTTTATTCATCCCCATGATGGACACATTTTAATGATTTGTTGTAGTAGTCTGTTTATTCATCCCCATGATGGACACATTTTAATGATTTGTTGAGTAGTCTGTTTATTCATCCCCATGATGGACACATTTTAATGATTTGTTGAGTAGTCTGTTTATTCATCCCATATGGACACATTTTAATGATTTGTTGGAGTAGTCTGTTTATTCATCCCCATAATGGACACATTTTACTGCTTTGTTACATTAGTCTGTTTATTCATCCCCATAATGGACACATTTTACTGCTTTGTTACATTAGTCTGTTTATTCATCCCCATAATGGACACATTTTAATGATTTGTTGGAGTAGTCTGTTTATTCATCCCATAATGGACACATTTTAATGATTTGTTGGATAGTCTGATTTATTCTCCCATGATGGACACATTTTAATGATTTGTTGGAATAGTCTGTTTATTCATCCCCATAATGGACACATTTTAATGATTTGTTGGAGTAGTCTGTTTATTCATCCCCGTAATGGACATATCTTACTGCTTTGTTGGAATAGTCTGTTAAGCCAGATGAAAATAAAAAGACAGTGTCAAAGAAAGTGGCCCCAAAACCGGAAAATACCAGCACAGAATTTTCAGTGGTTACGGACTATTTTATGCCGAAAGAACCCCTGACCACACCCCAACACCACACACGCACGCACGCACGCACGCACGCACGCACGCACGCACGCACGCACGCACGCACGCACGCACCACACACACACACACAACACACACACACACACACACACACACACACACACACACACACACACACACACACACATCACAAATATCTTTATGTCTGGCTCAGTATTAGTGTTCTTGTGTGTGTATTTTCTTTTTTGTTTTTACTTGTTTGCTTGGTTTGTTTGTTGGTTTTGTTTGGTTTGTTCTCACAGCAATGTTTCGGTGTTTATACATTTGGAGGATTGATAAGGAGACAAAGAGAACTGATAGGGTGACGAAGACATGGACGAAACGAAACTCCAATAGAAACACAAAGAGAGAGCGAGAGAGAGAGAGAGAGAAGAGCGAGAGAGAGAGAGAAGAGACGAGAGAGAGAGAGAGAGAGAGAGAGAGAGAGACAGACAGACAGACAGACAGACAGACAGACAGACAGACAGACAGTGGCAGAGAGACAAAGAGAGAAACAGTGAGATAGAGAGAGGTCATACCGTTCTGACAAAAATGTTAATATCGTACAATTGATATGATATGCCACAAAACCTAATCATAACATAGTGCGTATTGTGATATACATCTTAGAAAAATGTTAATATCTTACAATTGATATGAGATGCCACAAAACCTAATCATAACATAGTGCATATTGTGATATACATCTTAGAAAAATGTTAATATCGTACAATTGATATGAGATGCCACAAAACCTAATCATAACATAGTGTCATATTGTGATATACATCTTAGAAAAATGTTAACATCGTACAATTGATATGAGATGCCGGAAAACCTAATCATAACACAGTGCATATTGTGATATACATCTTAGAAAAATGTTAATATCGGACAATTGATATGAGATGCCACAAAACCTAATCATAGCATAGTGCATATTGTGATATGCATATTAGACTATCAAAAGTGATAAAAAGTAATAAAACGCTGATTGTGCACATATTTATGAACATGAGGCATTGGTCATGCCCTGTAGGCGTTTCATCTTATTGCCTCCACAGGTTATGTTTGGCATACTAACGTCTTACTGCTTTGTGTAAACACATTTTCAGGACCGGAATGTGGATGAA
>JAFLJL010019071.1:249800-275027 GCA_018398815.1 Conus ventricosus
GATCCTCTTCTAAACGACTCCAAAGAAATACAACATAGAAAAGGATCTTTCGCAAGTCAAAGACTTTCAACAATCTTTAATTACTGTACAAATACGTGTTAACAATATTCGTGTTAACATTTGCGGTTTAAACTCGAACTATCTTTCTGAAACCAGTACCCCCCATGACCAAAGCACTCAGCTTGAAATGGCATTTCAGACCTTAGCAGACTTAGCATCTCAAATAAAAGCTAAAGATTTCATTTGGAAAGTATGCATCGTACATTTCATGAACTGAGATATGTGTTGAAGTGATAGATATAGCAAAGGCTATATCGAGTTCTGTTATTATTCATTTGTTGTAATTGATTTATCAGTTTATAATTATTCTTTGGTCGTTAATAGGCAAACTTTCATATATTTGTCCTCTGCGCGCGCACGCACACACACACACACACACACACACACACACACACACACACACACACACACACACACACACACACACACAACACACACACACACACACACACACACACACACACACACACACACACACACACGGGCGCGCTCATGCACGCACGCACACACACGCACACACGCGCTCACACACACACTCATATAAGCACTTACATACATACATTTTTTTTTAAAGTCCAATATCACCATCGTTGTGAACAGGCTCTAAATTAAATCAATCAAATCATATGTGTTGAAGTGACCTCAACGCCTTCCTGTTTTATCTGACTTCTAGTAACACACATTTCATGAACTGAGATATGTGTTGAAGTGACCTCAACGCCTTCCTGTTTCATCTCTGACTTCTAGTAACACACATTTCATGAACTGAGATATGTGTTGGAGTGACCTCAATGCCTTCCTGTTTTATCTCTGACTTCTTGTAACACACATTTCATGAACTCAGATATGTGTTGCAGTGACCTCAATGCCTTCCTGTTTCATCTCTGACTTCTAGTAACACACATTTCGGATGGAAGGCCCCACGAGGAAAACAACAGCAGTAAAGCTATGGGGAAAAAGAATGAAAACTAATGACTGCAGAAGCTTGTTCGTGTTAAAGACAACGAAATGTAACAAGGTGGGGGAGTGATTGAGCCATCCCGAGCCGTGCTGCCCATGGTATAGTGAGATGCAAAACACAGCGTACCAGATATCCAGACAGCCTGAAAGGCAGACAAACGCGTACTGCTTGATATCAGTCTCGCTGATGTCCACCGAGGCTTGATGTGTTGGCGTAGATGTTTTTCGAGTTCCTGTATTGCTGGATGACTTCATAGATAAACCGATACTGGACCTGGAACAAACGTTATAAAGTCAGGACACTGCAGCTTAGTGGGTCTATAAAGTAGAGTGTGAAGTGTTCTCCTGAATCAGTTCAATCTTCATAACCTGGTACATGAATAAACGAACAAACAGTCTATAAATTAGGGTATTATGTGTTCTTCTGATTCAGTTTAATCTTCATAACCTGGTTCATGAATAAACGAACAAACAGTCTATAAACTACGGTATGAAGTGGTCTCCTGAATCAGTATAATCTCCTTAACGTGGCACATGATTGAACGAATGAAGTCTATAAACTACGGTATGAAGTGGTCTCCTGAATCAGTATAATCTCCTTAACGTGGCACATGATTGAACGAATGAACAGTCTATAAACTACGGTATAAAGTGGTCTCCTGAATCAGTATAATCCCCTTAACGTGGTATATGAATGAACGAATAAACACTTCGCAACAATTAACGGAATTCAAATAAAGTTTATGTGTAATGAAGTTTATGAACATCGGTCATATTTTATCGGCTACAAGCACGTTTTCAACGTTTCTAGTGTTAAAAAGACAAATGTTCTACAATCAGAGATTAACTGGTAGAACATCTGAAAAAAGACACACCATGACACAGAACTGCTCTCTCTCTCTCTCTCTCTCTCTCTCTCTCTCTCTCTCTCTCTCTCTCTCTCTCTCTCTCTCTCTCTCTCTCTCTCTCTCTCTCTCTTTTTTACAACACTTTTTTGCAAAGTCAATAAAAAGGACACCAGTCACCTTGTTTTCATTGATATTTGTGAGCCATTTGTCTACTAGGTTGGTCAGTGCTGTGTGACAGGAGTGATGTTTCCTGAAACCAGACTGATTAGGGTGAAATAAGTTATATTTGTCAAAATGGTTAAGAATGCATCTTCTTAAATGATCTTCTAAAGGTTTTGATACCACGACAGGATAGAAATTGGTCTGTAATTACAAGGATCCGAGGTGTCACCTGATTTATAGATGGGTCTTACTCTAGCAATTTTGAAAGATTTAGGAAATTGGTTTTTAGATATACATAAATTGAAGATGTAGGTCAGTGTATCAGAAATAACTGGAGCTGCAAGTTTTAGGATTTTGCATTTCCTAGACTGCCATTCACGTAAAATATTTTTTCACGCTTATATTGAATCCCATATAAATTATGCATCAACAATTTGGGATTCAGCTAGTAATCATATACTCAAACCTTTGTTTAGTCTTTATAGACGTTCCCTGAAATTAGTTTTGTTAAAATCGGTTACGTTATCATTCTCTGACTATACAGATCTGGATATTTTACCATTAAACTTGAAGCTTAAATTCAATAAAGCTTTGTTCATGTTTAAGATTCTTTCGGGTCTTGCTCCCACTTCAATTACAGAGAAATTTAGATTTAATGAAAATCGCCATTTTCATAAAATTGTAATACCCCGTCCAAGAATAGATATGTTTAAAACCAGTCTTCACTACTCCGGCGGCTTCTTGTGGAACTGCATTTCACCCTTTCTTGATGTTCATGCCAGCATATACAGCTTTAAAAGGGCACTTCATACCCAACTAATGACTGAATTTTCCAATTCATGCTCTTAACCCCCCCCCCCTCTCTCTCTCTCCCTCCCCCTCTCTCTCTCTCTCCCTCTCTCTCTATCTCTCTGTCTGTCTGTCTGTCTCTCTCTCTCTCTCTCTCTCTCTCTCTCGCTCTCTCTCTCTCTCTCTCTCTCTCTCCTCTCTCTCTCTCTCTCTCTCTCTCTTCTTTCTCTCTCTCTCTCTGTACTGGTCTCTCTCATCTAGTGTTCCAAAGGTGCTGCTTGTCATGTGTAAATTTTTGTCTTTGCCTACAGGATGGGGTGCCTGTTCAATGATTTTTTTTTCTCTCCAGAAATGTGTTATAATTTTATTGTTGTGATAATGTTTCTTTTGTATATTTATCTATCTTCCAATAACCATTTTTTCATGAACTATATATGATGACCCCTCCCCTCCCACCCCCACCTGTTTCTCTCAGTCTGTCTGTCTGTCTGTCTTCTCTCTCTCTCTCTCTCTCTCTCTCTCTCTCTCTTCTCTCTCTCTCTCTCTCTCTCTCTCTCTCTCTCTCTCTTTCTCTCTTCCAGGCGGGGGTGAGCTCGCGTTCACCGGACAGGGAAGTCGCGTTTCAGCCGCTGTGTAGAAAATTAGTGTATTTTAGCTAATTATTCATCACAAGTGATTCTGACGACAATATAATCAGTATGCCTACCACCGCTGAAATGCACCGAGCAAGAATTGGTATTTTTTACCCAATTCTGATGAAAATTACCCTCCGAAAAACGACTTCATTTCGGCCCAGTCAAGATATGCCACAGTTCAAGTGTGGCTACGTGAAAGGGTGCACTGACTGGCTGATTTGTTTGACGCTGTCCGTACTGTACTGCCTGTCGATCATTCTGACAATGTGCATGGACGTGGAGAAGAATCCCGGCCCCTTCAGCAATACTAACTTGATGCAAGATATACACACAGTTGTGGACACTAGGTTCGTGCAGATACTGGAGGAACTCCGATTGCATTCTACAAATCTCTGCGACAAAATGGATGCTATCTTCGGCTGTCTTCAAAGAAGTGTGAATCAACTGATCACGGATGTGTCTGATTTACAAAAATCGTTGAAGATCACAGGAAAATGATGCACAACATCCAGGACGACAAGGTCAGTATCATACAACGACTGGAAAGAATGGAACAAGAAATTAATACACTAGAGATGAATTCGAAAGAAAACAACTTGAAATTTCTTGGTCTGCGTGAAACCGGTTTTGAAAACAACAGGAAAAGTGCGGAAATCGTAGTTGAAACTTTAAACCATTTCTCACCTTCTGACTCCTGGAGTCTGTCTGACATAGACAAAGCATATCCGTGTTGGAAGCTTCAAACAGTCCTCCTCTCAACCACGCCCTTTAGTCGTTCGTTTCCACAGATGGTCAGACAAAATGGACATCCTGAGTAACAGCTATTTAAGGAACGTACTCAGAAGTGAGAATATCAAGATATCTGCCGATCTGACTGTACGCCAACGAGAAGAAATGCACTACTACCGGCAACAGGGAAAAACGCATATTTTAAGAATGGCAGGCTGTTTGTTCATGATCAACCACGTACATACACGTACAACTCTAAGGATCACCCCAGACTTCGAAATTACGGCGAAAGACGGGGGACAGTCGGAAATCGTTTTACCAGGCACAACGACCGGCACCACAGAATCGTTTCCGTGACGATCGTTACAACGAAAACCACGAACAACACCCCGAGAGAACAGGAAAGGCCGACTCTAAGCCACTTTCACCCTCCACCGAGTTTTTGGGCGAAAGTGGCCTAAAAGCCGCCTATTCCTGTTCTCTGACAAGTAACCAAAAAATAACGACCCTACAAACAAACATACTGTGCAGGGTTATCCGTTTTTAATACTAATTTACTAAACTTTTCAGATTTCGTTTTTGTTTAATCCTGTGTTTTTCCTGGGCTTTTAAAAAAAACATTTTCATGAACATTCTTCAAATGTCTCTGTCCCTTTTATGTGAAATAAACTACAGTCTTTAACTGTTTTTCTAAAGTCTTTAAAAAATGGTTAATTTTTTGGGGAAAAATCCACACACTTAAACCCGGGATGCTTCCGCTGAAAGCTGTTTTCGACAATGTTTCCTTTTAACTTGTCTCTTTCTGCCCAACAGTCATCTAAATAAATAGGCTGCGTTTCCCTTTAAACGTCTATAAAACTTTCAAAAAACCCCAGTTTTTTTGCTGGGGTCAAAAAATAATGTCATAACTTCCATATAAAACCCCTAATATGATATCTTTGTTCCATTTAAGCGTTGGGAAAAAACACAATATAAAAATTTTAAGCATAAAAAGTTTGTAATGGGCTGGGAAAAAAAGGTTTTTCCCCAACCAGTCTGCCCCAAACAATGGAATGAGGGGTTTTTGTCAAAAATTTAAATGCTCCATAGTTTTATACAAACTTAATCTAATCCGTTATTGTTTTTATCTGCCCCCGTTAAAAATTGTTTATTAAAAAAAATCCTTTAAGGCCCAATGTGTAAAATTAATCCAATTCGTGCGTAAGATTGTTTTTATTTAACTAAAAATTGTTTTTTTGCTTGTTGTTATGACCTTAAAATCCTCGCCATTGTGAAGAATGACAACAGAAAACTTTAAGACTGTCAACGTCTAAGTTTTGCCAGCTAATTAGAATTCCTTTAAAAAGGACGTCACTAACGCCCACAACCCCATCCCTCTCCTTATCTTTTAAGACAGAAATTTCAAATATTTTGTGAACGTGTCCCCAAATTTTTCATTTGCGGCATGAACTGTAATTTTGTAGAAGCATCTTTTAAAACCGCTTCTCTTCTTGGAGGATGTACGTTTTTTCCCATACGGCTTATTTCATCTTTTTCCCGACTTTTGTCATCTGGCAAAAGACTTACATGTAAAGGGCCAGAGTTGAATGCTTTTCTGAAACTTTTTGACGGCCAAAAATGTAAATGGGCTTATGAATTCAAATTTTATGTCCCATTCTAAATATGGTCTAAGTGCCATTTGAGGTCATGTTTTTCGAACTATTTATATTCATCACTGGCCAACATAAATTTGCCTCTAGAATGCGCAGTTGTTCGAGTTTAGAAAACTTTTTGTTGTCGCCAACCTCTTTACGGTTTTTATAATCACCATCTATTAGTGTACTCAAAACCAACAAAGTGCCTATTTCGCCATTCTGTTCAAAGCCCGCAACGTCCTGCAAAGGTCTTTTAATTCTAAAGTTATACTCCTTACAGGCGCTAATGTAACTCCTGGTTCTTTCCTGGCCAACGCGACATTTTTTTAGTACAGTTTTATTATTTTATTTTCCAAAACAATGTGCCAGTTATCACACTTTTTAACGACTTTCCCTGTTTGTCTTTGATTTTTATATTAATTGATCCGACCTTGCCACAAACAAATCTTTTAAACCTGTAAATTAGGGAATTGTATAATTTCCAATAATCGCCAATATGCACTTTCCCTGATGGAGACTCTTAAAACATTGAGGCTTCCATCATCTAATTTTCATCAGTGCTTAGCTCATCCAAATGAACAAGAGTAATGAATGTAATGCAAGATCGTGCGGGACTTTCCCCCTCAGAAGTAGTTTTGGTTGTGTAACCCTAAAATCTATAATTGTAGCCGTAAAGCCTAATTTTTAGCTAGCTCTTTATCAAAATATAACCTCCTTCTTCTTCAGGCTTGAAATGTTAACATTGTTTTTTAGATTGCATTGTAAGTTGAGAGTAATGTCAAAGTTTACTCAGTGGCTTCTTTTAGTGAGCAAAACCCTAATACCATCAGGTATTGTTAACTCGCTAACTTTGTTCCCTGTTTTGTCAACTTTTAGAACCTTATTATTCTCCTTGCTTTCGCTTATATTAAACATACGACTTTGTAAAATATTTCCTGGAGCGCGACCATTTTGCCCCGCATTCGTTATCAATAGCATGTTCTAAAAACGCAGGACGGTCTTTGGGTTGTTATTGTTACATTGGGAAACATTTTTTTAAAACAAAATTAAAAATGAGTGCATTCCCAATATACTGGCGCAAAATATTCGTTGGGCCGCACTACAATCTTATCAAATAGCAACTGATACTCTGACATGCTGTGACCCAGACAGCCTCTTATCTAAAAAGGTGAGTAACTTCCAATTGAAGACTATCTTAACACCCACTAATGAAAACGACACATCAAGAAAGCGTGTTTAGTCATCCGAGCAGTTTTATCAGAACCAGTTTAAACTTTGCTGTGTTTTGCGCAATCAACTGGTGTGAGGTGTCGTATGCTGATCATTTTAAAAATCACCATGATCCTTTGGTGAGTCAGTGTACAGATTTCATTTCTATTACACGTTCAGACGTATTTTTGACTGAACTGCAAAGCGCCATCCCGAATGACAAACCAATTTAATCACTGCAGCACCAGATAGACATGACGGCTTTTGAAGGAGAATCTAACGAATTCAATATTAACATCAGACATGCTTAGACAAAAGTTTGGATCATAGGATCTGGCTAGGCGACTTTATTTTCGGGGCCAAACGCACAGCGAAAGTAGAACAAGACTGCAATCCTCCCCCCCCCTTTTTTTTTTTTCCAAAACTTTCTATTTCCAGGCAAAACTTTCAGCCAGGGTCCCTACAGCAAGAGCATAAAACAGCATGACAACCATTTATCTTAAGACACTTCTAAGGGCCTAACTAGGCGGAATAGAACGAATTAACGACTCTATCGCACTTACGTTTGGTGTTTGCTATGGTCGCAAGCACAGGCAAGATCGAGCATAACAGATTCTTCTACTGGCTATAGACGTCCCAAAAACAATACTTTAGCAAAGTTAGAGACGCCATAAATCTACATTGATTTACCTTCAAGTATTCAAAGGTACCAAAACATGGTTTTAACAATACGCAAGTTCGAAAGTAAAGACTTTGCTGTTGCACTGGGTTTAACATGCTGCCTTCTGACCTCAGACTCCCGATAGGTACCATTATAAAACTATAATAAGAAAACCCTTATAGCAGGCAATGAACCGAAGTTGGGAAAAACGACATAAATTCTGAGCCAGTAATATTACAACAATAAAAGAAACACCCAAGATTAAGTCATCCCATCCCTAAGTCCAAACCCCCCATATGTCCAATTGAAGACTCAGACATGAATATGAAAAGACAAGCGCTTGTTCTTGGATTAACTGGCATAGAATTATACTTGGTCTTTTATCATACTAAAATATTAACCCAACTATAAAGAGAGCTAATGCCATAAGAGGCTGCGACCATAAAGCCAACTACTTAGCTTGCATAGACAAAAGCCAGCTAACGATACTGCTAATATACCAGGTAAAGCGTCAAACGGCTTACTGGCTAATTTTTTAATAACTCGCAGATGATCAAGTTGTTTTTTTACCCATGATTTATCGGTGGAGCGTTGGCGGCGGAGGTACTGAACTTTGGGCCACGCCGCCTGTAGTAGCCAACACCAGTGTACTTATTGCAAAAGTCCTAAGGCCGTTAATAACTCTTGCTAATGTGACCCTTGCTCCTCTAAACAGTGTTTGATATTCGTATACTGCTAGTGTTGTGTCTTCATATAAAATTTTTTCGATAGTTTCTCTTATCTATCACTGAGTTCGAATTGGTCTCGGTTAGTATTAGCACTTCTAGTCCTTGCAGATCTTATCTTGTTCAAGATCTTTTAGTACTTTGGCTATTCTTTCTTTAATATCAGGCCCTAATTTTGGCGTCATCAGCCTCAACGAGTTTTTCTTTTTCTCTTTGTTATATGCTCATCGAGTTCACAGCTAGTTTTTGCTAAATTGTGTTGTTAATTCGCCTCTGATCCTTCTCAAAGCATGATCAAGGGCCCGCTAATTTTCTCCATGGCAGCGTGGAGTCGTGTATGGTCTTCAAAATGCTGTTTCCTCTGAAAAACTGGTTCTTCTTCTGCTTTCGCGTGTAAGTTATTAATTACGCCTGCTGAATTGGTTTAATTCTTTAGTTCCATGTTTTTGCCTTATGGTTATCTGTCGGGATTTACTTGTAGTGTGTTTGAAGTTTAGAAACAGCCTCCCCATCTAATTTTGGTCTAGCAATGCCAAGGCGATTTTTGATCTTTCCAACACTAGTCTTTGAATAATTGTACTCTTACTTGCTATAAACTTTGATGGTCGGTAGTTTAAGCCGAACAGATTCCCCTTGATCGCCCCTTACAAACAAATGACCATCTCTAATTCAAAAATCATTTGTCTAATAATTCGTCGGGGTGGTTCTTCTTGACCTAAACTTTTGTAAAATGCTCCAAACCGCACTTTCTGTTAATTCACTAGCCGCATTGAAGCGCTGAGCGATGCGGCCGTGTCAAAGGGATCATTTCCACCATGTCGTCTTCCACGATCAAAAATCATCATAATCTTCTGCATCTGTCAATGCCCTGCCATATTTTTTAAATAATTAATTAATTAGTTTTTATTTTGTTTATAAAAAAAATGTCACAAAGCACATGGCTCGATCTTGACCCGCATAGAAGACTGAAAGAAACTTGGCGTGAAGGGAAATAACGGACCTATTACTGTTCCAAAGAATCCATCCTACTATTGATGCAGATCTAATTCGTACGTCCCAAATTCCAGACCTAGGAGCAAATACGTGATTGTGCCAGCGCTGCACGTCTTACTTTCAAAATAGCGCTCGCTTCCAACAACAGACCCAACAGAACAGTTGTACAGAATCTGGGACGGGCAATCGTTAAGAAAATTTCTATAAAACTTGAGGGCAAGAAATATTTCTTAACACAATGCAACATATTGTTAACCCTATTCTGATCTAAGGCAAAACCGGAATGAAGGGCTGATCTCGTTTCAAGCATAGAAAATGAAGAAGCACTAAAACATAGAATAGGTGCCGCAAGATACTAAAGACGGCAAAAAGTAATTGGCTGTAAATTTTGCGTTAGGAAATCGCCTTTTCCTTCCCTTAGATTTTGATTTTTAAAAGCGCATGCGCCATACTTTCAAGGAGCAGTAATAGACAGAATTGTCCCCCCCCCCCCCATATGAACTAACCTTTTAATGATACAAACGGGTAATCAGATCAACAACTCCGAAGCAAAGTACAGCATTTCTGACATCTCGTTAGAGTTTATGACGTTGTTAGCAACCTCATTTAGCAAGGCTGATTGAGCAACAATATCAGTCAAAATTTGACAATATATTACGAAAGAGTGATTTCATCCATACAACAGATCCAAACAGCAGGGCAGACACTATAAGGAATTTTAGGTTTTAAGTGCCGCATCAAGATCCTTAAAAGGTATTTTATTGCTGTGGTGAAGATGAAGAACCATTCAAAAGAGAATGAAAAGTTTTTTAACCAAAAATAACGAGTACAATGTTCATTGAGGCGAGTCCTACCAATCTAGCCTAGCGGGCTTAAACCTTATTAGCATATGATGAAATAAGAAACTGTTGGAGGTGGAGGTGTAAGAAATCCAACAGTTGATCTTGTGGCAAAGATCTGCACTTCACAGGGGGGGAAACTTATGATATTAACAACAATAATACGGGTTTTATTGGATTGACCTAAGGTCAACAGAGGATAATTCCAGATTGCATGGAAGCGGGAGAACTGTGAGAGACAAAAACATTCAAATTGATAAAGTAAGAAGAAGCTGATAAACCGCTTAAATGTACAATTTGTTTTTATTATATGATGCTCAGCTGAATATTGAAGCTAACAGAATAAAACTGTAGATACTAAATTATTTTTTCATTTTATAAAAAAGCATGTCTGTTCAGATTATCCACATGTGCTACAGCGCCGCCAAACGAAGAGATAGCAGGCAATTCTGCTGTTATAGAAACCCCTGAAGTAAAAAACCTTCAGTTAACAAACATTACGCAAATGCAATGGTGTGTGTGACAAAAACTGAGCAGGACCTTGTCAAAATACAGCAAAAACCAAACGAGGTATTTCTGCTGCCCCTTAATGCTTTACCTATTAATACTGGAGCTTCACCTATAAGCCGCCGCATCAGCAGCGACAAGCGTTGGTCTCTAGCAACAGCATAGGCGCACACCGCAGCTTACCTCTAGGAGGTTTTGTCTTTAGCTCTCGCCTGTGTTCATTAGCTGTAAGTTGCGGCCTGGCAAAAAAATTACAAACTATAACTCCAAAAGCACAACAGCTATTTCATCTAATAACAGCTAAACTTAGCTCTTTAAACATGACTAATAAATAAAGCGCTAGCCTGACTCAAACACACGGATGAAGAATTTAATCGTTTACAGGCCGATTTTGAAAGACTACAAAAGACAAAAGTTTTGATCTCAAAGAAAGCGGGACAAGTTTTTCTCAACAGCAAGACGCCGAGCAGATAAAAAAGGAATGCTTAAAAAAGTGTAAACGAGACATAAACTCGGTACAAACACTCACATAACAACCCAAAGGGGGTGTCGGATTTATGAGTCCAAGCGCAAAAAGACCGTGATAATGGTTCTGATTAATATTTTTTTTAATTTAATTAAATATTTTGGCTTAGAAAAGAAAGACAGCATGGCTAAGATTATATGAAGGACAAGACGAATTGTTTGAAGGAATGCTCAGAGAGAGTGCGGGGGGGGGGGTTTTATCAAGAGCAGTGAATGCTATTGATTTAGAAGTCATTGACCCCAACAAACGGACAGGACAAGCGTTGTTCATGCTATTTCTAGTTCCAAGGCAAACTAACAATAGACCCGCCAGTTAAAGTAATGTTAGCTGTTTTTTAATCGACTATATAACAAAAATGAAGAAAATCAGAATTCTGGTCTCAACGAAACAGCAACTATTCTTTCTCATAATACTTAACAACCCGGTTGGGCAGAACGAACGCTTACACAGTTTGACGCTGCCTGCAGAAGAAGCCCAAAATGGAGGCTCTGGTTGGTGTCAGAGGCAAGTCTTAGAGATTAGAATTAAAACAGCTAATATGCACCGATTGTAGGCAACTAACATTCCGCTAACCTCGGATTGGTTTTTAAAGAGAGCAGTTTAAACATAAAAAAAATTCAGACAACAAATGTTTCATGGTGCGTTCTTGCAAGGCTGCATCCATGTCCGCGCACCACGCAGCGAGAGTGACTAACTATCGGCAATACGGCCAAAGATCTTACTTCAATGGAATATCCTTTTCTGTTATGAAGACCAAATTGACAGGTTTTGAAGAACAAAACAACCCAATAACGTTAATGTATACACATGGATGAGGAAACAACTTATGTGCCAATTAAAGTGTCCCATGACAGTCCAACAATAGGCGAACCAGCCCAAAAGTCATGTGGACTTACTCTCAATTTTTTCGCCCAGCAGGCTGCCCCATTACACATTGATTACGCACAATGAGCAGATTATTTAGCGCATCCTTCAAAAACATGAACATAAACACAAGAATTCTTTAGAAAATGTTTAACAAGAATTCCAACCGCTCAAGCCGCGCTTGAACATATAAAACAGTGTAAAGTTCTGTAGACTGTAAGACAGAACTAACTACGCCCCCGCCAGATCTAAAGTTATTTTTAAGAACTGGAAAACGGCTTAGCAAACAAGTCCATACGTAGTTTACGCAGACTTCGAAATCACTCATTGTTCCTTATGAAGGGCAGCACCACAAAAACTACGAAAAACAGTCTTCAGAGTAATCATCAGATTTGTTCTTTTCTTTTGTTTATGTTAGTCGATGGCGTTTATACAGAGCCGAGAATTATATAGAGGGCCAGATGCAGCAGAATACTTCTTAGAACGCATGCAGAAATGCGTAATGACTGTTCTAAATAATCTAAACTTATCTGAAATCATAATGAACGCCTGAGACCAACAAAGTATGACTCAGCCACGCATTGTTGGATTTGCGGTTTAGAGCTAAAGCCCAAGAGTGTCAACCCCACAGTAAGAGACCATGATCACATTAGCGTAAAGTTCAGAGGACGGCGCCATAAACAAATGCAATCTTCAACTACATTTGAATCCAAAGACATGAAGCTGCCTGTATCTTTCACAGCATTGGCTGGGTTATGACTATCACCTTTTATAAGCAAAGCTGTAAACCAGCCCGGCAGGGGGACATGCATTGCACAGTCATCAGAAAAGTACTTGTGCTTAATCTAAATACATTGTCTTTTTATGACTCTATGCAACACAAGATGGGCTCATTAGAGGCACTGGCTTTGTCCTTAAAGTCCTGCCCAATTAACGGAAAAATTTTTTTTGAACTCATAACTCTTGTTAGAAAAAAAAAAAGGGGAAAACCCCGAAGCAAAGTACAGCATTTGAATCTCGTTAGAGTTTGCGTTGTTAAAACCCAAATTTTAGCAGGCTGTTTGGGAAAACAATACCCTAAAAATTTTTGAATAATACAAAGAGTGATTCATCATAAACATACCCCAAAAAAGCAGGGCAACACTAAAGTTTTTATTTTTAGTGCCCAGCAAGATCGCTTAAAGGTATTTTTTTTCGTGTAAAGTGAAAAAACCATTCAAGGGGAAAGTAAAAAGTTTTTTAATCCAAAAAAAACGAAAGTAAAATTTTCGATTGAGGGAGTCCAAACCCAAAACTATGCAGCGGGGCAAAACCTTTCACATTTTGATGAAAAAAGAAAAACTTTTTGGGGGGGGTTTTAGAAATAAAACATTTGATCTTGTGGCTAAAGTCTGCACCTTCCAGGGAAGATTGAGTTATTTAAACAACAAATACGGTTTATGGATTGGCCAAAAGGTCCAGGGTATCAGTTGCGGGAAGGGAGAACGTGAGAGAGTAAAAACATTCAAATTGTAAAGAAAAAAGAAGCTGATAAACCGCTTAATGACATTTTTTTTATTTAATGCGCAGTAAATATTGAAGCAACGATTAGAAATGTAGTATACTAAATTTATTTTTTATTTTTTAAAGCATGTCGTTCAGGTTTACAAAGGTCCGCGCCCCGAAGGAAGCGGCAATTCTCGTTTAAAACCTGAAGAAAAAACCCTTCGAAAAACAAAATTACCAAATAAACAAAAATAGGGGCCTTTCAAAAACAGCAAACAAACGAGGGATCTGCTGCCTTTAAGCTTTTACCTATGTTAATATGGAGCTTCAACTAAAAGCGCCGCTCGAGCGACAATTTGGGTCTTTAGAAACAGGCGGGCGCACCCGCAGTTTCCCTTAGGAGGTTTGTCTTTGCTTGGCCTGTGTTCATTAGTGTAAGTGCGGCTGGCAAAAAATTAAAAAACTAAACCCAAAGCACACACTAGGTTCAACTAATAACAGCTAAAATTAGCCGTTTAACTGCAAAAATAAAACGCTAGCGACTCAAACCGGATGGGAAAATTTAAACGTTTACAGGCCGATTTTTATGATACAAAAAACAAAAGTTTTTATCTTCAAAGAAAGGGGGGACAAGTTTTTTTTCCCAAAGCCAGGGCGCCCAGCAGATAAAAAAAGGAATGCTTAAAAAAAATAAACGAGAATTAAACTCTTTCAAACAGCTCAATTAACAACGCCCAAAAGGGTGTTTAACTTTTTGTTTAGAGCCGGAAAAAAGCCGTTTATATTGGTTCTAATTTAAATTTTTTTTTAAATTTTAAAAAATATTTGGCTTAGAAAAGAAAGACAGCTGGCTAAGATTAGAAGGACAAAACGAAAAATTTTTGAAGGAATGCTCGAGAGAGAGCGTTTATCAAGAGCATTTAATGATATTGATTTAGAAGTCATTGACCCAACAAACGTACAGGCAAGCGTTGTTCATGCTATTTCTCAAGTTCCAGCAAACTAACAATAGACCCGCCAGTTAAAGTAATGTTAGCTGTTTTAATCGACTATATAACAATAAATGAAGAAAATCTAGAAGTCTGGGTCTCAACTAAACAGCAGACTATTCTTTCTCATAATGACTTAACACCCGGTTGGGCAGACGAACTGCTTACACAGTTTGACGCTGCCGCTGAAGAAGCCAAAATGAGAGGCTCTGGTTGGTCAGAGGGCGAAGTCTTAGAGATTAGATTAAAACAGGCTAAGTATGCACCGATTGTAGGCAAGGCTTACATTCCGCTACCTCGGGAGTTGGTTTTAAAGAGAGCAGTTTTAAACATAAAAAATTCAGACAACAAATGTTTCATGTGGTGCGTTCTTGCAAGGCTGCATCATGTCCGCGAACACGCAGAGAGAGTGACTAACTATCGGCAATACGCCAAAAGATCTTAACTTCAATGGAATATCCTTTCCTGTTAGTGTAGACCAAATTGATCAGTTTGAAGAACAAAACAACCCAATAACTGTTAATGTATACACATGGGATGAGGAAACAATTTGGCGCCAATTAAAGTGTCCAAGAACAGTCCAACAATAGGCGAACCAGCCAAAAGTCATGTGGACTTACTCTAATTTTTTCCCCCAGCAGGCGGGCCCCAAATTACACATTGTTTACGCACAATGAGCAATTTTTTAGCGCATTTTAAAAAACATGAACATAAACAAAGGAATTCTTTAAAAAAATTTTAACAAGAATTCCAACCCTCAACCCGCCTTGAACATATAAAACATGAAAAAGTTCTGTAGACGTAAACAAACCCAAAAAACTACGCCCCCCGCCGGGATCTAAAGTTTTAAATTTTTAAGAAACGGAAAACCCCCCTTAGAAAAAAGGGTTTTTGGGGGGGGTTAAGTTTAAAAGAAAAAATTAAAAATAAAATTGTTTTAAAAAAGGGGGGCCAAGGCACCACAAAAATTTCGAAAAACAGCCCTTAATTTTTTAATCATCAGTTTTTGTTCTTTTCTTTTTTTTATTTTTAATTTGGGGATGGCTTTTTTCAGACCAGAATTAATAGGGGGCCGGGATGCGCAGAATACTTCTTAAAAAACGCATGCAGAAATGCGAAATTTGACTTTTTCTAAAAATCTAAACTTATCTGAAATCATAAAAAAGGGCCTAAAGCCCCAAAAAAGTTTTACTCAGCCACGAAATTGTTGGTTTTGGGCGGTTTAGAGCAAAGCCCAAGATGTAAACCCCACAGTAAGAACCAGGGATCACTTTAGGGGAAATTCAGAGGACGGCCCCATAAACAAATGCAACTTCAACTAAATTTGAATCCAAAACTTTAAAGCTCCCTGTATCTTTCAAAATTTTTGGGCTGGGTTATGCCCTTCCCCCCTTTTTATAAGGAAAAGCGAAAACCAGCCCCGGGGGGAAAAGCATTGCACAGTCATCAAAAAAATTACGTGTTTTAATTTCTAAAAAACTTTGTTTTTTTTATGACTCTATGCAACACGATGGGCTCATTAGAGGCACTGGCTTTGCCCCTTAAAGCCCCTCCCCCAAATTTAACGGAAAAATTTTTTTAAACCCCCAAACTCTTGTTAAAAAGGGGTTTTTTTTCCCCCTTTAAAAATTTTCCATAAACCCATTGGGGGAAAGGTTTTTGGAACGAAGATCCACCCCAAACCAAAAAGGCCGTTCTTTCTATTTTTTTAGGGGGGAAAAGGCCCTCGCGATTTCCCGATTACCAGCTGCCCCGATGCGGGGCAAATTTAAGAGTGTAAAACAAATGGGAGATATCATGACCCCCTTTTTAAATTTGGCCGATTTTTATTTTTGTTGCGACGCTTTAAAAAAATTAAAGAAAGCCCTGCATGAAACATTACAGTTTGGGATCCCGGCGCATTACATTTTTTGCGCCCGGATGATTGGGGAAAACGCTTTTTTTAAAAGAAAACTGGAGGGGCAGATTAAATTAAATTGTAAAATTTTTCCCCAATTTTCCCGATGATTAAAACGGATTCCCGTGGGGGAATTTATAGGGGCTCGCATCTTTAAACGAAAAAGCAAAAAACCCAAATATTTGGGGCACTTTTCCAAGTAAAAGGGTTCTAACAAATCCCATGTATTTAGATCCCAAACAATCTGTAGGGTTTTGGGCCCAAGGCGCAATCATTTCCCATTACGAAAATTTTTAAAAAATCACAAAAGGTTTACAACAAAAATTCAAAAGGCTTTAAAAGGGGTTTTGGCAGTTTAACGCCGAAAAACCCAGCGGGGTTTTTAAATTCTAGAATTGTTTTAAAAAATTCCTAAAGAACTCCAGGGGCCCCGCATAATGACTATCCATTACTGCAAAAGCCCAAAAAATGGTCCAAGAAAACCCCAACCTTTAAACCCTTTGTGCCAAAATCTTCGAGGAAAAAAAAAATTATTTTTGGGTCATTACGATTTCTAAAAATTTTTTTATTTAAGACAGGGTTTTAAAGTTAAAAAAGCTTTTTCATCGTATAATTGCTTTCGATCAAAACAGTTAAATGAAACCTTAAAATCAGAAGAACACAAACTCAGCCCCAAAATTTCCACGGGATGTTTTCAGAAAAAATTTTTTCCCAACTGATGAACAACACTTTTTTTGGGAAAGCTATGGAAATCCGCACAAGCGCAAAGATGTCAAAATTAGTCACCAGAGAGAACGAAAAATTAAGCTGACTTAAAAACCTAATTACGGGACTTCAGAAGATTTCATGACATTTTTTTGGCATAATAAAATGAAAAAAAAAAATTTCAAATTAACAAACCGGGTATTTTTTGGGGTTTACTTTTTAGTTTTAATCAAAGCTTTTGTGTTAGGGGTTTTTTTATGTTTTTTTTAAAAAGGGGGCCCTCGTACCCCTGGTCCAGAGTACTTTCCCACAAAAAGGGGGGGCAAGTTTTGTTATAGATATCCCTACGGGAAGACATCTAAAAAAAGACATGGAAACCAAAGGGGCTAAAAAAGGGAAAATCGGGTGGTATGATACATCTGATTATCCTAAAAAACCTCCCCTTTTTTGAATTCAACCGTTAAAAAAAGGAAGGGTTTTAAGGAAAGATAAAGGGATAAATTTAAAACTGGAAAGGTGAACAAGGAGTATGGGGGGGTTAAGGGTTTCAAAAATGTACATTTTTCGAGCCGGGAAAAAATAAAATTAAGAAGCAAAAAAATATCTCGCAGCGTTGTGCGCAAAACATATCACATGACAACTACAAAGAAGCTTTTTTTTTGGCAAAAAAGACTTTTCATCATGACAACGTAAAATTTGCATCAAAAATCACTTTTAATCAACAAAAAACAGTTGAAAAAAAAAAGAAGTAAAAAAATTTAGAACAAACACAAAACGGGTGTTTGTAAACCCGGAGTTTTCATATGCAATGGGGCCACTGGGGGACCGCTTTAAACAGGGGTTTTATTTTTTTTCATCAACTTTTTTTATAAGATAAAACTTTACTTCACCCCAATTCTTTTTAAAATTTTTTTCTCATGTTTGCTTGATGATTTCGAATTTTTTTTTTAAATTTCAAAAAATTTTCCTTTTTCCCCAAATTTGGGGGGTTTTTGGATTTGAAGAAAAAAAAATCGGATGATTTAATGCTTTGATTAACCCCTAAAAAAATTTTTTTCCCTTAATAGAAATACAGGGCCAAAAAGATTCCCCGAATCTTTTTAAAGGCCCCTTTTCCCTTTTACCTTTCTTTTTCGTTCGGCGCTTCCTTCGGGCCCTTTTCCTTTTTAAACCCAAAAAAAGTTTACGAAAATTTAAATTTAAAAGGGGGAATTTGTCCCGGGGGGGATTATCTGCAGTTTTTTTCCCTTTTTTCCCCACAAAAATCTTGAGAGCGGGTTTTGTTTTTTGTAGAAATTTTCCGTAAATAAAAAAACGGGCGGATTCATTTTTTACAATTTTTTTTTAATTTTTTCATAGGGGTTAAACCCCCACTTCCAAACGGTTCTTTTTTGCCCTGATGCGAGTTTCCCCCCTTCTGCTTCCCCCCGGTTTTAAAAAAAGGCCCCTTATTTAAAAAACCCAAAAAACGGTAATATTTTTCCCGGTTTTACTGGAGTTTTCCCGGGGCAACTTTTTATTTTTTTTTTCTTTGTTTTGCTTGAAACGGGTTTTTTACCCCTTTTAAAATTTTCTTCATTTTTCCCTTTGCGCGAAAAACTGAGGGCAGTCTTCAACCCCTTTCTGTGTTGCGAAAAAATTTTCAATCAGCTCCTGTATACGGGAAAGGAAAAAAGTCTTTCGGCTAACTGTTTTTTTAAATTTTTTCCAAAAAAGCCTGTAAATTGTGAACACCGGGGGATCCCCTTTTAAAAGGGTAACTCTATGTTTTAACAATAATTGATTCATTTTGGCCCTTTTAAAAAATTCTTTTCCATCATGACTTGAACCCTTTCGGGGGAAAAGTTTAAGGGGCCTCTTTTGGAAATAATCATTTGTAGGGGCAAACACCCAAAAAAGCAAGGGGCACTCTTTTTTGTTAAGGTTCTCCCCAATTTTTGAAACCTTAAAGCAAATGTAAATTTGACGGAAAAAGGGCGTACTTAAACCCTTTTTCGTCTAATCCTACAAGGAGGTAAATTTAGAAGTTTCCTTTGGGATGGTGTCGTTTGGAGTTGTTTTGGGAACAAAGTGTGGTTTTGTATTCGTCAAGGCGCAGGTAAAAAAAAATTTTTCCCAAAAATCGCTTTTTAGAAAACCCACCCTTTGTGTTTTTTTTCACTGACCCCCGGGCCGCTTGGCTTAGCTTTTGTATTGCGGTGATACCCTTCCAATATCCTTTGGGCAATAATAGATTTTTTTCTTTTTTTTTTATTTACCATTTAATTTATGTGCAAAAAAATACAAAAGGGCAAAACCAACGACAAAAAACGGGGATTTTTTGGGCATCTTTTTTTTTCCCTGAGGGTTTTAAAATAAAAGTCACTGAATTTTGGGGGGAAAATGCCCGGGAAACCGGGTTTTTCCCCTTTTTACTAGTTTAATATTCTTTTTTTGTTTGGGGGAAAAAACTTTTTTAAAATTTGTGTAAGCTGCATGCCCCTTTTTTCTTTCAGGGGCCCATTAATAAAACTAACTGCTAAATCCCCCTGCCTTTCTTTTAAGGCCGTTTTTGTGCGGGGCTGCAGTTCCTCCAAAACCTTTGTTTATTTCTTTTTCCTCTCGCCTTAAATTCCCCATTTCCAAAAATGAAAAATTTTAACTTCCGCTAAAAGAAAAGCCCCTTAACCACGGGCCGGCCCCCTATCTTTAATTGCGGGTAAGCCTTTTTTTTTAAAAAATTTTTTTTTTTTTTTTTTAAAATTTAATTTTTAATATTTTTTTTGTAAAATTTTTCCCTTTGCTTAACATAAAATCTTTCCGTGGCAACCGAAGCTGAAATGAAAGCAATCATTTTTTGCTGAATCCCAAAGTCTATTTTGGGCCAAAAATCTCCCCTTTTTTTAAAATTTCTTAACAAGTTTTTATCCCAAAAAAGCATTTGAGTACCCTTTCCCCTTTGGGCCCCCCCCCCAATAACAAAAAGAAGGGTATAAAAAAGGGTTTGCAACATTTTTTTTTTCAGTGCTCATTTTTTAAAAAAATAAAATAATTATAATTTAATAAAAAACATGAACACGATGATCTACAAAACTACAAGGGTTTAAAGGGAAAAAAACCTTTCCCTGAACTTATGAATGCCAAGTTGATGACCAAGCTATTATCCCAAAAAGGAGAGGCAGAAATTTTTTGGCAGCGTGTGGAAAAAAAAAAACAGTTCCTGGGAAACGGGAATTCGGGCATTGAACAGTTTTAAAACAAAATGCCCGCCACAAACTTTTTTAAAGTATCATAACGGGTATGAAGCGCAGGGGGGGTTCTAAAAATTGGTGAAAATTTGGGGCAAAAAAGTTCTTGGGTTTGTAAAACCTAAACTAGTCAGTAATTTGCTCCCTTTAAATTCTGAACAAGATCTTACGTATAAATTTAACGCAAGACCCAAATTTTTAAAAACAAAAAGCCCTTTTTAATTTCTCTAGGGTGTGATTTATAAAAATTTGGGGGGGGATTGGGGAACATTTTTTTACCCCAAATTTTAACTTTGGAAATTAAATAACTTTTAATAAAATTTTTTAAAGATTTTATTTCCCCCTTCAAAATGAACAAAACGGGAAAAATTTCAGCAGAACCAAAAACACAAAATCGGGAGAAAGTAACCAAGCTAAAAAATTTCAGCAAAAAAAACCCCCTGAATCGGGTTTGGGGCCCAAATTAAAAACCCCCGGGGGCGGGTTGAAGCAAAAAAAAATTAGCAGAGGGAAAAGGACAAAAAAAATTTAAAAGTTACAGAATATGCTCATCAGGGAAAAACAAAACACCGCCAACGCCAAAAACAAGTTAAATTAAAAAGGGGCCAGCTATAAAAACACCATGTGATACAAGGGCCCCAAAGTCTTCAGGGAAAAATTGAACTTAAAACTGTTCCCCCCATTTTTGGGCGCCATTGCCCCGGGTTGGGGGCTTTTTGCGGTTTTAATAAAAAATATACACATGGAAAACAAAAACAAAAAAAAACCCAAAAAAAATTTTAACCACAAAATGCAAAAAAAGAAAACCACAGGGGCCAAAACCGCCAATAAAAAAAGCATCATTTTGATCCATTTAAAAAAAGGGAAAAATTAATTTAAGAATTTAAATTTTAAATTTTTTTTTAATAAAAATAGATCAGGCGTATTTTAAAATTTTTAAATTCAATAAATAAAAAACCGGATTCTATAAAAGACTTTTCCCCCCAATAGACCGGGAAAAGTAACAAGGGCGGTTTTGCTTCGGTTGCAAAAATTTTTCTTAAAAAACAAGCGGGAACGCTGAGAAGACATCCCCCCGGGATGACGTTTTTTTTTTGGAGGCGTGGTGAAAATTATTTTTAAAGACTTTCTTTTATTTAAGAAAAAAAACCTAGATTGTATTTTTTTGATAATTATAAAAATTTTAATAAGAACTTGTCTGTAAATAGGGATGACTTAGTTAAAGATCTTTGGTTAACTTTGGGGAAGAACTTTTAAACCCAAAAACTTATTAAGAACTTGTGAATGCCTTTAGTTTAACTTTAGGGGAACTTTAGGGTGACAACATTTAAAACAGAACAGTATTTCCCAAAAAATTTAAAATCAATTTTTTAAAAACAAACAAATTTTAACTGAACAAACAAACATTTTTAATTTGAAAAGTAACCCCCAAAACCCCAAAATAGGGAAAAAAACCCCTTAACAGGGTAGTGTATACAGCACTGTTTTTTGAATGCGTGGGAAAAAAGTCGGTGCTTGCTTTTGGGAAGTGTTTTTTGAAAGGGGGTGGGGAAGTCCCTTTTTGCATTATTATCCTCAATTTTTTGTAAGTTCTAAGCAGCCACAGAGACAAATTGTCAAAAGCTTGATACAAAAACAAGTCAATTTTAGCAAGGGGCCGGGTTTGGGGGCCACCCCCAAAAGGCTCCTTGTAGCTGGCGAAGCGTTAAAAACAGGGGTGACGAAGGAAAAAAAAAAAAAAAAGGAAAAAAAAACGGGACTATTTTTTTGCACATATACATTTTGGCCAGCTTATACGGGTGTAATCGCAAACAAAAACCCGTCATAAGACACTTTTAGGCATTTTCTAAATATAGTGGGTTTCCAAACACAAACCCAACCCTCGTCCAAACAAGGTTTTTTTTTTTTCTGATTTCCTTTACCTTTCCCGGAGCCGGGGGTTTTTCAAAACCCCCCTTTTTTTAAAATATTTTTTAGAAAACCCTGTCAATTACTATTTTTCAGCCGGTCCCCCCTTTTATTGCTGTAGCTTAGGGAGGGGCAGTGGCCGGGGACCCCAATTTTAGGGGAGGCACAGAGCAGCTCGATCTAGGGGGTTTTTTTAAAAACCCTTTTTTAAATATTTTTGGTTTTTGAACTAAAATAACAGGGAAATTTTACTGAGATTGTTGAAGGGGTCAGTTGTGAGCGGTAGGGTATTCCTTTTGGACCAATGGGGGGCCCTAAAATTTTTGGAACCCTGCAGCCCTTTTTTTTTTTTAATTTTTTTTTTTAAAATTTTCTTTTCAAATGAAGGGTTAAAAGGGGGGAAGGGGCCCCCAAAAAGGGAAAAAAAAGGGAAAACCCCCCCCGCCCCCTTTTGGCCCCCCAAGAAAAACCCGTAATTTTAGGGGCATGGGTCCAAAACCAAAACCCCCGGTTTAAACCATTTGGGCCCATGTTAACCCAAACTTTCCCCCGGCCCCTTTTTTTTTAACCCGAATCATCCAAAGTTTTCCCTTAAAACAGGTTTTAAAAAAATTTCCCCAAAAAAAAATAAATCCAAATTAAATTTTTTTGGGCATCCTGGGCCCCCTTTTAAATTTCTCACTCCCCTTTTTCGCCCTTTAACAACTTTGTTTTTATTTTCAATAGATGAAAAAAAAAGGGGTTTTTAGAGAAATGCTTTTTCCTCGAAAAGGTTTTTACCAAAAAATCAGCCACATTTTTCTGCAAAGGATAATTATTTTGCTCCTCTGGGAAATTTTTTAACATCCTTTTTTTTAGGGTTTTTTTTTTTGCCCCTTTTTTTTCTTTGAAAAAAGATGTTGAACTGTTTTGTTTGGGCTTTTTGGGGATTTTTTTGTGGCCTTCCGTTTTCCCTGCTTTTTTAAATTTTTTTTTTCTATCAAGGTTTTTTTTTGATAGTCATTTAAATTTGGGTTTCTAAAAAAAGTTTTCCCCCTTCTTCAGTCCACCATTCCCGATGGTAAACGATGTTTTTAAAAAGGAACTGTTGGGCATAATTTCCCTATCGGGGAAATTAAATTAGATGGTTTTTTTGGGGAATAAAACTAATAGATTTTTGATGAAAACAAAAGTTTCCTCTCTAACCCTTTCCCGGGGCTAACTCTTGGAAGAAAGGGGTACCAAAATAACCCAAAAGAATTCTTTAAAACATAAAAACAGTCCAACAAAACAAAATCAAAAAACACAATTCTCGCGAAGGGCCAAAAACCACGTTCTTTCCAGGGGGCCCAAAACACTCCAAAGTACAGGACAAATATTTTTAAAACCTGTTGGTAAACAAAAAAACAGGCTGGGGGGGAAAATACCTTTTGTTTCTTTTCACGTTCTTTTTAAACCCCACTTACTATTGGAGAAAGAAAGAAACCCTGTCCAATTTGGGTTTTTTAAAACTCGGGGGGGGGTTGGTTTTGGGGTGAAATTTTTGGGTTTTGGGCCTTTCAAATGGCCCAGACATCTTTTGTTTTTTTTAAAAAAGGTCTTTTTTAATTAGACCTGCTCCAATTTAAACCCCTGTAGCCCCCCCCAAGCGTAGTTTAACCCTTTTCCCCCACCCCCAAAGCACGATTCCCCCCCACCCCCCACGCCCCCAAAGCACCACCTCAAGTTTCTAAAAAGTTCTTAACGAAGTTACCCATCAAAAATTTTTGTTAAAAAAACAATGTTTTTGGGAAACAAAAGTTTGGCATATTTATACATTTAAAAAAGTGATTTAAAAAAACTTTTTTTAACTTAAAAATCCAACACTGTCCTAAAACTACAGGCAAACTTTAAAAACCTCCAAGCACGGGAAAAAAAAAACACCCCAAGTGCAAGGGGAGGTAGGCGGCAAAAAAAGGGAATTAAAACTTAACCGCCCGACAAAAGCAAAGGGTCTTTTACACAGCCCTAACAGGGTTGACAGTAATGAAAAAAAAAACCGTGGGGAAAAACAATAAAAACCCTTTTTTATATGAAGCGCTTTTTAGTCACCCCGCCTTTTTTTCCCTACGTTACTTTTATGGGGGCGGTTCCCTTTTGGCTACTTTCTCCTACCTAAACTCTCCGGAAAAACCCTTTGTAAATTATTTTTGGGAAAAAATAAACCCCCGCACCGTAAAATTTTTTTTGTAGATAACCGATTAAATTTTTTGGGGTTTCTTGTCAGAGAACAGGAGAAGGCGGGTTTTTTGGCCCCCTTTTGCCCAAAAAACTCGGTGGAGGGTTTAAAGTGGCTTAGAGTCGGGGCCTTTTCCTTTCCTTTTTTCCCCCATCAAAAAACATTTTTCCCAGTCAAATGGCGGGGCCCCCACCATCAAACAAACCCACAATCACAGGGGCATCCCCGGGGGCGAAAAAAACCCCCTCACCTTTTTCCCGAACAGCCACTGCGTTTTAAAATGTAATTTTTGATCCTAAAGAAATTTTAAGGATTAAAAAAGCCACCCCGTCTTTTGGAAAAAATTCAATAATTGCAGAAACCCCCTGCCAAATTCTTTCAAACCCTTTTTGAGAACCTCTTGTAATCAGTAAATTTTGGGCCCTGGGCCTTTGCCCTCAAACCATTTTGGGTTTTTTTTTTTTTTTTTTTTTCGCCTTTTTGGGGGCCCCCAAAAAAAAAAAGTTTTTTCCCCCATTGATAAAACAAATCCTTCCGCTTTTCCCCGTTGGCATGCCAAACTGAAGGCAAAAAAAAAATTGGGTTAAAAAAAAAAAATACTGAATAAAATTCAATGTTTTTTTTTGCAAATTTTTTGGTGATCTGATAAAATTCGTGTTCTTTTTAGGAAAATTTTCA
>JAFLJL010019071.1:275127-290127 GCA_018398815.1 Conus ventricosus
AGGCCGTTACAGCCGTTAGTAACGGCTGTAACGGTAAACTAAAACATCGGGCATCATCCGTGACCCGTAATGAACATACCTACAAATTGTCAGAAAGATCGGCCAAGTACTTTTGAGATATTCTATAAAGAAGAAAAACCGTTACAGGCTGTTACAGCCGTTAGTAACGGCTGTAACGGATAACATAAAACATCGGGCATCATCCGTGACCCGTAATGAACATACCTGCTAATTTTCACAAAGATCAGCTTAGTACTTTCTGAGATATTCCATGGAGAAGAAAAAGCGTTACAGGCCGTTACAGCCGTTAGTAACGGATGTAACGGTAAACTAAAACGTCGGGCATCATCCTTGACCGGTAGTGAACATACTACACATTTTCAGAAAAGATCGGCCCAATAGTTTTGTCTGGAGCGAGTGGAACACATTTTGACCACGGACACCCAGACACACACACACACACACACACACACACACACACACACACACACACACACACACACACACAGCATTTCTTCGTTCCCATTCTAAACAACTCCCTGTTCCTTTAAGAACTGGGAGTACAATGAAGAAAAAAAATATGCCGAGCGCTGTGTGTGTGTGTTGTGTGTGTGTGTGTGTGTGTGTGTGTGTGTGTGTGTGTGGTGTGTGTTGAGATATTCTATAAAGAAGAAAACCGTTACAGACCGTTACAACGTTAGTAATGGCTATAATGAGGCAAACTAAAACATCAGGCATCATCCGTGACCCATAATTAACATACCTGCTAATTTTCATAAAGGTCGGCCAAGTACTTTTGAGATAGTCCATAAAGAAGAAAAACCGTTACAGGCCGTTACAGCCGTTAGTAACGGCTGTGACGATAAACTAAAACATAGGGCATCATCTTTGACCATTAAAAACAAAGCTACAAATTTTCAGAAAGATCGGCCAAGTACTTTTTGAGATATTCTATAAGAAGAAAAACCGTTACAGGCCGTTACAGCCGTTAGTAAAGCTATAATGGGGTTAAACTCAAACATCGGGTATCATCCGTGACCCATAATGAACATACTGCTAATTTTCACAAAGATCGGCCAAGTACTTTCTGAGATATTCCATAAAGAAGAAAGGCGTTACAGGCCGTTACAGCGTTAGTAACGGCTGTAACGGTAAGCTAAAACATCGGGCATTATTCGTGACCCATAATGAAGATACCTACAAATTGTCAGAAAGATCGGCCAAGTACTTTCTGAGATATTCCATAAAGAAGAAAAACCGTTACAGGCCGTTACAGCCATTAGTAACGGATATAGCGGTAAACTAAAACACCGGGCATCATCCGTGGCCCTTAATGAACATAGCTACAAATTTTCAGAAAGATCGGCCCAGTAGTTTTGTGTCTGGAGCGAGCACAGCTTTATTTTTCCGTCCCATTCGAGACACTTAGTTAAAGGGCCGAACAAACAAGGCTTACACATTTCTGACCCAACATTTTTGTTGTTGTAGTCCAAGCATAGGCATGAATCAAACTTGTATACTAGTTAACTAGGGAAAATTAAGTTCCCCGAAAGTGAATGACGTCATTTTTGCACATTTGTTTTGTGTATGTTGTGGGGAAAAAAGGACAGAAGGGGAAAGGAAACGGACAGGGGAAAAAGAGAGAAAGGGAGGGGAAGAGAGAGAGAGAGGGAAGAGGAAGAGGGAGAAGAGGAGAGAGAGAGAGAAGAGGAGAGAGAGAGAGAAGAGAAACTGGGACTCGGAAAAAATTTAATTGCAAGGCCACCGACCCATCTGCAATGGGGTCAAGAAAAAAAAAAATGAAATCTACACACGACGCTGTAATTTTTTGCTGATCACGTCTTTACAAAACTTGCTCACACCAACTGTAAAACCCGGGTGAACTGAGGTTACGAAGATACGTAAAAAATCCCCCCGATGTAGCCATCCCAGACCGCACAGTACACATACAATTCGCTCGCACTTACAATTTGTTGCGCGCGAAACCCATACAACAACACAAAACCCCACACAACACACACCAAAACACACACCAACAAGAGAGAGAGAGAGAGAGAGAGAGAGGAGGGGGAGAGAGAGAGAGAGAGAGAGGAGAGAGAGAGGAGAGGGGAGAGAGAGGGGAGAGAGGAGAGAGGGGGGGGGGGGTTTAGTAAAAAAAAGTTAGAGATTGTTTTTTTTCTTTTCGTTAAGTGCCCCAAAAACGAAATTTTCAGTCCGCCATTTGAGAGCAAATAGGTCATCAAACGGGGGAACAATCCTAAAGCGAATAATATTTTATTTTTAATTTCCAAAGAAGCGGTTAAAAGCGCCCCCCCCGTATGAAAGCGCTTTTAAAACGGCGGGGTTAACCCGCCGCTTGAAAAGCCACCCCGATTTTAAGCAGGCCTACAAACGGTGGGGGCCTAGCCCGCCCGATTTGTTGCGTTTAAAAAAAATCGGCGCTGCTTACAATCGGCGGGTTTACACGTGTTTAGTTAAATGCTTTTTGTTTTTTTTTAATTTTTGGTCATATTTGAAGTCATTACAAAATAAACTAGTTCAAAAAAAGGGCATCAAATACAAAAAGACGGATGCAAAGAGATGAAAATTTCCACACACCCCAAACCCCAAAAAACCACACACCACCAAACACCACACACAACACACACACACACACCCCAAATCCACTCACTCACTCAGTCATTCCCCTACACACGTTAATCCGAACTATCCATAATCGACTACCCAATTTTTCCATTTCACACGGGTTCGTGGTTTGTTGTTTGTTTTAAGGTGATGCAAAACTCTTGTCCCTACGTGGCGGAGCACTTCACTTTTTTTCTCTGGAGCTGCAATAAACGAAACCCGTGAAAACCGTCTGACATCCCAGTGTGGGGGAAGGGTACAGTCGGGCATGTCAAAAAATACAGAACAGATCCGTACAATACATTGTCTCCTGTTATGCACACACATATGGTGTCAAACCGACCCGGGAGGTCTCCCCTGACGGATGGGTTAGAGGGGGAAAGGGAAAGGGAGGACTCCCTCACACCCCAAGAGACCACAAAAGAAAAAGATTACAATCAATACCCATTTTTCACACCACACACACATAGTCCAAATAAGCTTTCCCAAACCCAAAACAAATTTGCCCCTAAAGGTCCCCTCAACGAAGCAGGTAAGGGATTACATTAACAGGCTAAAAAACAATAGCAATTTATACTTCACCTTCCCTCACTCACGTTAACTTTTTCCCTTTTTTTGGAACGAACTAATACAGCCCATTGTTTTTTAACTGCCCCCCATTGCAATAATCATAATTAATGGACATTTTCCCCAATTTTAGAAAATTTTCAAAAATAACAATTTTAAAACACGCACCCCAAAGACTAATCAGCGACCACGCTCGAAAACACAAAACACTGTTCCCTTGCAAACACAAACAGCGGGGCCCGAAGAATATGGGACGGGATTGGACGGGGGCGGACGAGCGAGACCAAGAATTTAAACCCTAAATACCAGGTTCTCCCCCATCCCCCCGACTCCCGCTCACAGATGTTTAAAAGGGGGGAGAAAAAATTTTTGGTAAAATTTTTAAATGGCGAGGTTAAAAGTTGATTAAACCAGAAAAGTGGTCTCAAAGAAATTTCTTTTTAATCTTGAAAACAAAAGGAAATTGGCAAAAGAGAAAATTAGCCGGTAAAAAAAAAACCCCAAAAAAAAAACCCCATGAAACTGATGCTTACCGCTCCTTGGGTCCCCAAAAAGTGGGGGAAAGCGCCCTTCCCCTTGTCCGTCGAGAGGCCCAGCCGAGGGATGCGGAAAAGGACGTGAGTCCCCCCCCCTACGGGCCGACTGCAGGGAAAGGGAAACCGACCGTCCTTCGGCGATGGGGGTGGGAAAACCCAAAACCGGAGGGGGCCCCCAGGGACATTTTTCCGCTCGAGTGAAGACAAACCCAAACCCGATGGCACCAACATGCCCCCCTGGTCCGAGTGAGAATACCTCGCAAAGAGGAAGGCACGGGGCAGGAAAAAGCAGGTGGAGGCCGATAGAGCAGCCTTAAAAGGGAAAAAGGGTACCGCCCCCGGTGAACCGCGGATAAATTTGCTTGGAAGCGGAATTAAAAGGAGGGAGAGAGAAAGTAAACCAAACCCTGAGCTAAACGACTTAAAGGTCAAACCCCCCCCCACAACCCACATTAAAGGGGACTGTTACCGACCACAAAAAAAACAAAAAAATAATGAATAATTTTACCACCTAGATGGGCCAATGTCTGGGGTGGAAAAACCCCCCCTCCAAAAAGATCGTTTCTCGGATAAGTGCTCCTTTGAACCCTTCGTGTGAAATTTTCACAACAAGGGCCCAAACCCCCAACCCTCTGTGTCACAGGTACAAAAAATCCAATACAAACATTCCCGATAAAATTTATACGGGAAAATAACTTTACACTTTTAAATCAACCAAACCCAACCTCAGAAAGCAATCGACCAGTGGTGATTCCTACTGTTCTTCACTGAAGGAGAACTTAAATACACCTGATACCCCAGCAAAAATTGGAATAACTTAGATGTGAGAAGTGTACCTCTGACTTTTTTCCCCCAATAGTTGTACCGACTACGGGTCGGCTGAATAGTCGCACCGTATTGGGGAAACCTTGATATGCGAAAAGGAAAAAGCATACTCCAAGTTCCCTCCCAAAACCCATGATCGACGACAACGGGCCCGGACCCGGTCCAGGCATGGAGAGGATGAGATCGCCCCCCCGTAAAAATTTCCCGGCCGTATTTTTTCTTGGGCACCCGTGCGGTCCAAATTGCCAAAAGGCTCAGAAAGTAGGGGCATCGATGTGCAAAGTGGGACACCCCTTGGGTATCGAGTGCGTAGTCTCCCACTCCAAAAATGTAGCGGTGCCGCAAAAGGGAGGGGATTTAATGGGCCCCACCGGGGTCGACACCAACCTTGCTGAATGGCCCCAACCCAGGGGCACTGATCCGGGGGAACACGTTTTAAAAAGCGACCTTAGGCGTTGCCCGTTGGAACTCGCAAGCGGCAGTACTGCCTAACCTGAGAGTTATCCCCCCCCGAGAAGTCTGTCTTCTCCCGAGAGTCCGCTTTGAGCCCATAGGCCCGCCATAGGAATCAGGGGCCCTGCCGGGAAAACAGATTTCTCAAGTTTTGGGGGGAAAGCGGTTGGCCCCCCCATTGCCGAGTGAAGACCCTTAAAAGTCCCCTTGCCTGTGGGGCGGACTGAGGGGGGACGATCCACCAGTTGTGGGGGCGCTGGACATCCAAACCCTGGCAAAGACCCATGGTAGCAGGATGGGCCCTGGCCGAACCTCGTAAAGGGACCGGTGAAAAACAGGAAAAAATTTTCCTGCTCCGTTTTTTGGCTTTGGGGCGGGTAACCCCCACATGCCTGGGGGCAACCGTAGCACGAAAAGACCCATCTGCAAAGGTGAGGTACCCCTTTAAGAAGGGAATACAGAGGTCGTCCACCGCGAGGGCCCCCATACTTCCCCACAAGGGGGGGTGGAGATGGGAATGAGTACAGAGGACGGGTGGGGAAAAAACCACCCCCAACCCGACACCCCATAATTTGGGGCCCCCAAAAATCAGGGGAAAACCCAAATTTGCCCACAAAGGCGTTGATGCTCCCGAATCCTGAGGGTGACCAGGAAAAACCAAACAACAGAAAAAACAGGAATCTGTCCCAAAGAAGGGGGATGGACCCACGTACCCGGGGCACGAGGACGCTGGAAAGGACTACCCCCTGACTCCCGGGGGCTTTGGGGGCAATTTTTCCTAATGGGGCCGGACGACCAAAAGGGGAAAAAACAGTCGGGGGTTCTGAGGTCCCCAATAAAACTCCCTCCCTTGTTCGCCCGCTAGCGTCGTCGGGCCTTTCTGCCACTAAATCCTGGGGGGTCTTTCTGCCCGTTTTGGGCGATGCCCATAGCTCTCGGGCTTCAGCAAAACCCCACGGTAGAATCGCCCGCAAAAATCCTGTGGTGCTGTCTCGCCTATACGGACTTCAATCTGGGGACACGGTGTTGGAAAGTGTTCGATGAAACGACCCTCAAGCTCCAGTTGCCAACTGACCCCCATCCCCTAGGTTTGCGCAGCCTTATCCAAACTCCACAAAGGGTTCGTGTTTTTTTTTTTTCAGGGCCCTGAACTTCTCCTGTCGTCTCTGGGGTAAGGGGAAACGTTTCCAGAACAACGATGTTGCATAAGACGGCCTTCATTTATAGTGGCACACACTCCCTTCGTCCCCTGAAATCCAAAAAAAAGGGTAGGGCCTTTTGTTCCCGAAAATTTTGGTACGAATTTGCACCTTTAAAAATGCCCAAGAACATTCAATGTTCCCCCTAGTTGCCCTTTGGAAGTTAAATTTTTGGGGCCCTCTAACTTTCACTGCTTTGTTTCCCCCCCCTGATTTAAGATGCGGGAGTCCCCAAAAAAGAATTGTTCCTTTCTTCCCTACGCAGGTTTGTTGGCACCCTCCTCTCGCGTGATCAAACTTTCCCGCGGGGGGGCTTCCTGTTGGCAGGCCTCCTACCACGATTTCCTGTCGGAGTCTCCCCCTTTTACGCAGATTTCCTGTCGGCGTCTCCTCTCTGTGAGGCCTCCACCCTATCCAACCTTCCCCGACGGAGGGCCCTCACCCTCTCGCGCTGTCGCTCCAAAAAAATCAGGACAGGGCGATATTTGAGCAGGATTCCCACTCCGACACGGGAGGATGACCCTTGGCCCGCCCCTTGGGTCTCGACTTTCCCCATGGGGAAAGCTCCCGGGGTACCCTTACGGGGGAAGCATAAAGAAGGGTTTGGGTTTTCTGGCTCAACAGAACCCCACATTGCTTTGCTTACCGACGTTCCCGAGGGGAAAAGTGCCGTGGGGGGTCTCGCAGGAAGATCCCCTGCGAAGAATAGTGAAAGTACTCGGGGACTAACGGTACGCACCTGAATAATAGAAGTCACTGTAGCAAAGTAGGGTATTGTGGGACACATTTTAAGACATTTCTTTTTACGATGGTCCCCAACCACCAGCACCAGACGTTGCCATGACAACTTATCCTTTCGGTTCTCAATTACAGGGGAAAGACAATTCCCATTGAAAAAAAAAACCGCATGGATAGTCGTCCTTGGTGAGATGAGAAACAGCAAATAAATTATTAAAAAAAAAATGTAAAGTACAATCTTTTTTGAAACGAAAAAGACAAAAAGACCCTGTGCCCAAGTTACCTTCACCCCCCGCGTCAGAACACAAGAGCGAAAGACAGTGGGTTCACTTCAAAAAAGCAACCAAAAATTAAAAAATAAAAGATAATACAAAAAGAGAAAAATGTCCAGGCTGTCCCACTCGGGCAAACCGCGCCCAAAAACACGAGCAACGTGCGGGGGGGCTCCCGAAAAAAAAAAAAAAAAAAATGACAGAGGGAAATGCGGAGAAAAAAATGCGCACAACCGATCCCCCACCTGTACTCAACCCCCCGGTTTAAAGAAAATGGTTAACCACAAAACGGGAAAATGGAGACTGAGGGGCAACAGGAGGAAAGCCCTACGGCCGTATTGCGTGAGGACGGCGGGAAAGGGGGTCTGGACCGGTCGTTTCCCCCTTTTTGTCTCAACCGACCCCCCAGTCACCAGATGTTTTTTCAGGGCACGAAAAAACCCTAACGTAGAGTACCCAGCCAACACCCACAAACAAACCGACAAATGACTAAACATATACAAAACAGAAGAACTGGACGGACTCCAAACGAGGGAGACAGTCAAAAAACCCTTCCCCAATCCGGGACGAGCCCCCAAAAATTCACGACCGACCCTGGGGGTTTCCCCCTGATGGGATGGTTAGATGGGGGTAAAGGGAGTGACTGACCTCAACGCCCAAAAGGAACCCAAAAGAAAGTTACAATACAATACACCATTTTTCCCCAACCCCAACACATAGTCCAAATAAGCATTTCCAACAAACAACATGCACAATCAAAATTTAAGCTTTTCAACACACCCAAATACCAAGTCCAAAACAAGCATTTCACCGACACAAAAAAACCAAAATCATAAATAAGCTTTCCAACACCGCCCTTTTTTGTGCTTATGGGGTTCCCCCCTCCCCCCCCTGTCCCTCCAAAGTCCTCTGAGGTACCGTGTCGAATAGGCCCCCCAAAGGGTCTGTTCTTGAACAAGTCTTTCAATGCGACACCCTTGACCCCCACACACACACCCAATTTTGCAGAACGAGCAAACCGACAGGTCAATGAGTTGGAAGTCGAGGACGTGGTCGCTCCCGGGGAGGGCGTTGTCCTGAAGGCCCCGGAGGGGGGTTAGGCCCCAACAAGGCCACGTGTCCCTCACACTGGTCCCCCCAACAGCGAAAGTTCGGGTGAACCCCCCGGGGAGGAGAGAAACAGGGAACGGGAAAGGGATGAAGGGTACTAAAACCGGTCAGTACGGTCTGTTTTTTGCTGCTTAATCCTAACGGGCCCATCGCAGGGTGGGCGAGGGGGGGTGTTTGTAAATACTTTAGTAAACGCTAAACAAGACCGAGCTAAAAAGTAAAAAAACCCAAATGAGGAATGTTCGTAAATGTTCCCCCCAAAGAAAAATAAAAGTTCATTAAAAGGCTAAAAAAACGAATAGCAAAATTTTTTCATCCTTCCCTCACCAGTTCAAAATTTTCCTTTCTTAGGAATGAACTAATTTCCAAACCTTCTTTTAATGCCCCCAATTGCAAATAAACAAATTCAATGGGACGATTATCCCCCCATTTTAAGAACATTTCAAAATTAACAATTCTCCAACCAGATCCCAAAAGATAATCACGCGTACGCACGCTCGCAAAAACAAAACATCGTTCCTTGCAAACACAAAACGGGGGGGCCAAAAATAAGGGCCGGTGTTTTTTGACAGGGGGGACGAAAGACCAAAGCAAATTCCAACCCTAAATCACCAGGTTTCCCCCCTCCCCCCGATACGCACCAGAGCATTGAAAGGAGAAAGAATTTTGGATATAATTTTTAATGGGAGGTTAAAAGTTGAATTAACCGAAAAAAGTGGCTAAAGAATATTTCTTTTATACTTTAAAACAAAAGGAAATTGCGCAAAAGAAGAATTTTCGGCTAACAAAAAAAAAAAAAACCCCGAAATGATGCTTACCAGCTACCCGGGGGTGACCCCAAAAGTGGGGGTCAAGCGACTCTCTGCCCCCTTGTCCGTCGAGGGGCCCCGCCCAGCAATGCGGAAAAGATGACTGAGTCCCCCCCCACAGGCCGACTGCGGGGATGAAGGTACCGACCCCTACCTTCGGCGATGTGGGAGAGAACCAAACGGAGCGGGGTCCCCGGGGCATCCCCGCTCGAGTGAAAAGCAAAACCCCCCTAACCCCATGGCACCAACATCCCCCCTACGTCACAAGTGAGAAAACCTCAAGCTAAAAGGAATGCTGCACGTGGGAGGTAAAAAAAGGTGAGAGGCCCATAGAGACGCCATTCAAGGAAAGGTAAGCCCCCCCTAAACCCGCGGTGAAAGAGGACAGCGGGAATTTGAGGAGGGAGAGAGAAAGTAAACCCACCTAGCTGAACGACATTGAGGTGCAAAACAACCCCAAGCCACATTAAGGGATGTACACGCCCAACAAAATAAATAAATGAATAATTTTTCCACCCTAGAGGGCCCCTCGTCTTTGGCCTCGTGACAAGGCATTTACCCCAAACATACAGAAATTTCCCGTACACATAATTTTCTTCTCGTTTTTCGCACAACACGATGGTGTTGACACAAACCCCCCCCCTCCCCCCCCCCCACCTCCCCTCTCCCCAGCAGATATAGCACACATTCGGTTGTGTGCATAAAACAAACCCAACTGAACTCACGGTAAGTGCGTGCCCAGAATCGATTCTGTACAGTGGGTAGGTCCTGCCAGGGACCCATACCCGGGGTGGTCCCCGTAGTGGTCTTCTTTTTCCCATCATGACACAGTTTTTTGGGAAAAGTCCCGTTGTGTGCCTTGCTGCAGCTCGCTTCCTTTTGGGGGTTTCCCTATTGGGTTATATATGCTCTGAAGTAAGACTTTCCCGCGCCCGTTGATGAAAAAACACGACACACACTTGAAATGTCTGCGAAAAAAAGAAAAGTGGGGGTGAAGGGGGGCAAATAAAAAAAAAAAAAAAAGATGCAAGCATATAAACATATCCCTTTTTTCCGAAAACGGGAGAAAATTCCAAAAGAAGAAAAACCGTCTTGGGTGGTGTAACCCTTAGAAAATTTTATTCTGGTAAACATGGACAAGTTTGTGTAAAAATGAACAAATTCAAATTTTTATAAAGATCGGCCCGACCTTGCTGAGATTTTCATAAAAAAGAAAAACCCTTATGGGGGGTTTTGTAAGGCTGTAAAGGTAAACTTTTAAAATCGGGCATCTCCCTGCCCCAAAAAAAACATACCCCAATTTTTAGAAATTCGCCACGTACTTTCTGAGATATTATAAAAAAGAAAAAAAAGTTACAGGGCCCTTACAGCCGTTTTTGTACGGCTAAACGGGGAAGTAAAACATCGGGATCATCCACGATCCAATGAAATATGTATTTTTACATAGATCAGCCAAGTTCTTTCTGAGATACCAAAAAAAAAAAAAAAAAAACGTTAAACCCTTACAGCCGTTAGGATGGCTATAAAACGGTAAATAAAAAAATCGCTTTACCTGTCCATAATAACATACCCGCAATTTTCACAAAAAATCGGCCCAAATAGTTTGTATTTCCTGAAAAAAAACAACCGTTTTTAAGGCCCCTTACAGCCGTTGTAACGCAACGGTAAACTAAAAACCGGGATTTTCTGGGACCCATAATGAACAACCCACAAATTTTCAGAAAGAAACGGGCCCGACTTTTTAGATTTCATAAAGAGAAAACCCGTTACAGGCTTTACAGGTTTGAAAAAGGTATAACGGGGGGTAACCCAAAACACGGGCATCATTCTGACCCATAAAGAACATAGCTGAAATTTTCACAAAGATCACCAAGTACTTTTTGGTATTCAAAAAAGAAGAAAAAGGTTTCGTACATTATGCCGTTAGAAAGACGCAACGGAAACTAAAACTTGGACATATCTTGACCCCTAATGAAGTACCTACAAATTGTCAGAAAGATCGGCCAAGTGCTTTGAGAAATTTTTTTAAAGAAAAAAAAGAGTTAAGGCCGTTACAGCCGTTAGTGTTATAATGTCGTCTCAAAAGGAACAACTTACAATTTAGTAGTTAAAAAAGCAAACAAAACCCTTTCTTTCTTATCAGGAATATCAATGATGCCCCAAAAGGTTAAAGACGACTGCTACAGAACATGGTTAACCCGTTTGGAAATGGGTTTCTTTGTTTGCTCTTAGCACTAAAAGGGCATTGATAACCTGAAAAAATCAGAAGAGAGCGCACGGTTTGTAACAGGGAACCACTCGAGAAAAGGGAATCTAGGGAAGAAAAATGAGGAAATTAGTGGAAACCCCTTTGAAGAGAGAAGAGCTTTTTTCAAAACTTTAAAACTTCAAAGGCGAGTAAAGAAATTTATATTCCAGGAAAACAGATTGAATAAAAGTAGCACCGGAGGGCGGGCAAAGTTATACCCCACCCGACAAATATTGACAGCCATACTTCATTTTTCCCGTTCTGTACGGCTGTGGAACCACTGCCGGGTGCCATCAAGATTGCCACAAAGAGCCTCGTTTTAAAAAAACAATTGATACGACCGTTTTTATATTGATTTGACGATTTTCTTTTTTAACTTCCCCAGAATTTTACTGTTTCTGGCCGAATTTTGGGCCCTTGCTTTTTAAATTCTTGAATATCGAGTGCGACCCTTGTTGCCAAATTGCTCCAAGGGCCAACGTTGGTGCACTATTTTTTTGTTTTTTTATTTTACTTTTAAAAGCGCGCTGGGGATATCGTTTTTGAGTGATCCATATTTTAGGAAGAAGAAAAAGAAGAAGAAAGAAGAAGAAGGAAAAAAAGAAGAGAAGAAGAAAAACGGGGAAAAATGTCAAGAAAACGGTTTTTTTAAAAAAGGTCAAAAATTTTAAACACATACAGAAATGCCATTTGTGTGTGTAACCTTTTTATATACGAAAAATCATTTAAAACCACCTATATATAAGAAGAAAAGGCAGAAAACGGTTTTTTTAAACGGTTGTTTAAAAACCCTTTTCAGCATTACACCAATACATATGGCAAAGGGTCCGATTTGTCACAAGAAAACCAAACGTTAAAATTGGCCCTTACTTTTTTGAGATAGTCCAAAAGAAGAAAAAAACCCTTGGCGTTACAACCGTTGTAAGGCTTTAAAAAGGGACAAAAAAAAACTCAGGTATCCGTGACCCCCAAAAAACATACCCGCTAATTTTTATAAAAGGGCGGCCAAGTACTTTGAGATGTCCATAAAGAAGAAAAAAAAGTCACAGGCCGTTTTCAGCCCTTAGAACGGTTTTTTAAGTTAACTAAAAAACGAGATTATTCGTGGACCAAAATGAAAAAATTTTACACTTTTCGAAAAATCGGGAAGTACTTTTTGGGTATTCCTAAAGAAGAAAAAACCCTTTACAGGCCGTTCAGCCGTTGTAAGTTTTGGGGGAAAAAAACATCGGGCATATCCTTGACCCAAAAAAACAAAGCTACAAATTTCGAAAGATCGCAAGTAATTTTTTTGATATTCTATAAAGAAAAAAACCCTTTTAGGCCCTTTCAGCCCTTAGTAAAAATAATGGGGAAACTCAAAAATCGGGTATCTCCGTGACCCCTAATGAACATACCTGTAATTTTTACAAAGATCGGCCAAGTACTTTTGAATATTCCCTAAAGAAGAAAAGGCGTCACAGGCCCTTTTTTCAGCGTTAGTAAGGCCCGTAACGGAAACTAAAACACGGGGTTCATCCCGGGCCCGAATGAACATCCTAAAATTGTCAGAAGATCGGCCAAGATTTTTAGATTTCATAAAGAAAAAAAACCGTTACACTTTACGCGTTATAACGGCTGTAAGGGAAAAAAACTAAAAAATGGGGATCATCCCTGCCCCTAAGAAAAAATGCTAATTTTCACAAAAAATAGTTAGTACTTTTTGAGATATTTCCCTGGAGAAAAAGGTTACAGCGTTCAGCCGTTAGTAAAGGGTAACGGTAACTAAAACCGGGCATCATCCTTGCCGTAGTGAACATCCTAACATTTTCAGAAAAGGGCCCCAAAAGTTTGTCTGGGCGAGGGAAAATTTTTTCCCGGCACCCGCACACACCCAAAACACACCCCACAACACAACACACACACACACCAACACCAACACACCCCACAGATTTTTTCGTTTCCCCTTTTAAAGAACTCCTGTTCCTTTAAGAATGGGGAGACAAGAAGAAAAAAAATAGCGAGCGTGTGTGTGTTGTGTGTGTGTGTGTTGTGTGTGTGTGGGGGTGGTTGAATTTCTAAAAGAAGGAAACCCGTTCAGCCCCTTAAAAAAAGTTGTAATGGCTTAATGAGGAAACTAAAACAAGGCACACCGGGACCCCCATTGAATACTTTTAATTTTCAAAAGTCGGCCCAAAATTTTTTGGATCTGAAGAGAGGAAAGACTCGAAACAAATTTGTGTCCCCGGGTTTTTTGATTTGTTTTAAACATTGTTTTTTGTGCTCCGGGTTTAGCACTTTTTAAAAAAAAGCCCGGAAAATATACACCCGCTAAAATATATTTTATAATTTTATAATAAATATATTATATATTTTTAATATAAAAATTATATTAATATATTATATTTTAACCCCAAATTTTTCCATTATTCCTAAGTATACACAAGACTTTCGACCCCGAAAAAGGGAAAAAGATAAATTTTGAAAAAAATGGTACCTAATGTTCTTCCCCCAACTTTTTTTTTTCTTCAAGGATAGAAGATTACATCGAACGAGCGAATTCGTCCCTTTTTTCATTTTGCAGCAAAACTTAAAATGGGCCCTGTACATTTGTTTCTTTTTTTTTAAAAATATTTCTTAAAATTTTATATGATGGGCTTCCGCAAAAGTGTATTTATCTTCGTTTTGACACAAAAGGGCAGTTTTTAAGTTATTTTTGTATCTGTCGTGGTTTTAATTTTAAAGATTCTAGTCGAAACCTTCAAAGAACTTTTCGAAACTTTGGGTTGTGATTCTGCAAGATCTTTTCAGGCGTAGTAATGATTTTAAAAAAAGATTTAAATACCTGTCACTTTTGACATTTGGTGTTCCCCTGTTTCTGATGCAACAATCATTCGTTTTTTTAAATTCCTTTTAAAACGCTTTTCGTGACCACTACCCTTTAAGCCAGAAAAAAAAAAACTGTGAATCAAGACAAGTTTATAGACTTTACCAGATTTAATGTATTTAGAAGCTTTTGGATTTCAACATTTTTAGTTTTCCCCTTTCGTATGCTGGTTTTTTTATTACAGAGAGAGAGAGGGGAGAGAGAGAGAGAGAGAGAGAGAGAGGAGAGGAGGGGGGAAGAGAGAGAGAGAGAGAGGGGGGAGAATGGAATGCAAAACGAAATTTTTTGTGCTTTTTGGCATAACACGATAAGGTCATCAGGGTCCCAGGTGTGTTGAAACCGCGTGGGTCGCCGGGGTGTTGAAAAGGGTGGTGGGGCTGGGTTTTGTTGAAAATCGCTGGTGGCTGGTGTGTTCAAACTTTGTGGGCGCCTGGTGTGTTTGAAACTCGTGTGGTGGGTTTGGGGCTTTGAACTTGCGGGGGGCCTGGTGTGTTGAAACCCTGTGGTGGCCCCCGGTGGTTGAAAATCGGTGGGGGCCTAGTGTGTTTGAAACACCGGTGGTCTTTCCCAAATGTGGGGGATTACGTGGTTAAATGTTTTTTCCTTCAAATTCGCTTGTGTGGAAGGCCTCCCCACAATTTCAAACCCCATGTTTCATTTCATTTTTTTCAATCATAAAATAACCCCCGGGGTTTCAGCTAGATTTTTTTCTCCAATGCATTACTCCAAAAAAAAAAGGATCCTCTGAATAC
>JAFLJL010019071.1:295127-315314 GCA_018398815.1 Conus ventricosus
ACTTTTTACTAAACTTTTCAGATTTTAGTTTTTGCTTAATCCTGTGTTTTTCCTGGTCATTTTCAATAACATCATTTTCGCGCAAACATTCTTCAAATGAGTCTCTGTCTTTCATGTAAAATAACACTACAGTCTTTAACTGTTCTCTAAAGTCTTTTAAAACCGAAGTTATATTTCTGGCATAAAATCCACACACTTATCCCATCATGTCTTCCGCTGAAAGCCAGTTTTGGGACAAAGTGTTTCTCTTTTTAACTTATCTTTTTCTGCCGAACAGTCATCTATAATAAAGAGTGTCTGCGTTCCTTCAACACTTTATAAAAGTATTCTAACACTCACTCAGTTTAGTGCTAGGATTAACTAAATAACGTCATTGTCTGCCCAATATAAACCCTTTTCTATCATGATAGCTTTGTTTCTTTTAAGTGTTGGACAGAAAATTACAATATGATCAAAATTTAGCGATAAACTGTTTTTTAATAAGTCTAGGAAAATATTGTTTTTCCACAACCAGTTCTGCCCACAAATCATTGAACAATGGGGGGATTTTATCAAAATGTTTAACTGCTCCATAGTTTTATAAACAGAATTTAATCTAACCCAGTTATTATTTTTATCATACTCTCCGTCAAAAACTTGTTCAGTATAATAAAAACCTTATGAGGCCTAAATGTGTAAGATTAATCCAATTCAGTTCTGTAAGATTGTTTCTATTTAAGTCAACATTTATTTTGTTGCTTGTTGTTTGATCTTAATATCCTCACCATTGTGAAGAACGACGATGGTAACGTTAAGGCGTTTAACGTCTAAAATTTGCCAGCTAATATTAATTCCTTTTATAAGGTCATCACTAACGCCACAACCCATCCCTCTCCACATCTTTAAAGACAGAAATTTCAAATATCATTGTGAACGTGTCTCTAATTTTGCTTGGAAAGAACAATTTTTAATTTTGTAGAAGCTTTTTTTACAACTGTTTCTTTTCTGTGGAGGGTGTTTGTTTTTTCCCTACGGGTTATTTCAATTTTTTTTCCGACTATTGTCGTCCCGGCATAAGACTTACTGTAAAGGGCCAGAGTTGAATGCTTTTCTGAAACTTTTTTGACGGCTTTAAAATATGTAAATGGGCTTATGAATTCAAATTTTATTTCCCATTCTAAATATGGTTCTAAGTGCCATTTGAGGTCAGGCTTTCGAACTATTTTATATTCATACTGGCCAACATTATTTGCTTCTAGATTGCGCAGCTGTTCTAGTTTAGGAAACTTTTTGGTGTCGCCAACCTCTTTGCGTTTATAATCACCATCTTTAGTGTACTCAAAACCATACAAAGCGCCTATCTCACCATTTTGTTCAAAGTCCGCAACGTCTGCAAGGTCTTTTAATTCTAAGGTTATACACCTTACAGGCGCTAATGTAACTCCGGTTCTTCTGGTCCACGCGACTTTGTTTTAGTACAACTAATTATTTTATTTCCAAAACAATGTGCAGGTTATCACATTTCAAAAACTTTCCCCGCTTTGTCTTTGATTTTTATATTAAATGATCCGCCCCTCCCACAAACTAATCTTTTAAACTGTAAATTAGGGAATTGTATAATTTCATAATCGCAATATGCAGCTTTTCCTGACGGAAGAGCTCTTAAAACAGTTGAGGGTCTTCCATCATATAGGTTTTCATCAGTGCTTAGCTCATCCAAATGATATAGGTAATGAATGTAATGCAAGATCGAGCGGATTTTCTCCCTCATAAGTAGTTTTGTTTGTGTTGTAACTCTAAATCTATAATTGTCAGCCGCAAAGCCTAACATTTTAGCTAGCTCTTTATCAAAATAGTAACCTCCTTCTTCTTCAGGCTTGAATGTTAACATTGTTTTTAGATTTGCATTGTTAAGTTTGAGAGTAATGTCAAAGTTACTCATTGCTTCTTTTAGTGAGCAAAACCCGTAATAACCATCAGGTATTGTTAACTGGCTAACTTTGGCCCTGTTTTGTCAACTTTTAGAACCTTATTATTCTCCCTGGCTTTACTTATATTAAACCATACGACTTTGTAGAATATTTCATGGAGCGCGACCGTTCTGGTTCCGCATTCGTTATCAATAGCATGCTCTAAAAACGAAGGACGGTCTTGAGTTGTTATTGTTACAACATTTTTTTGAACGAAATAAAAATGAGTGCATTCAAATATACTGATGCAAAATATTCTGTTGGGCCACACTACAATCTTAAAAATATAACAACTGACACCCTCGACATTTCTGTGACCCAGACTGACACCTTTCATAAAAAGGTAAGTACTCCATTAAGCGATATCTTAACCCCCCTGTTAAAAAAGACTACATCGCAAAAGTGTGGTTCAGTCATCCGATGCAGTTTTATCAGAACCAGTTAAACTTTGCTGTGTTTTGTGCATCAACTGGGTGTGGAGTGTGTATGCTGATCACTTAAATCATCCTAATCCTTTGGTTAGGTCAGTGTATAGATTTCTTTTTCTATTACACCTTCAGACGTATTTTGACTGAACTGCAAGCGCCATTACCAAATGACAAACCGTTTAATCCATTCAGCAACAGAATAGACATGAAGGCTTTTGAAGAAATCTGTAACGAATTCAATATTAACATCAAGACAGACTTTAGACAAAAGTTGGATCTTAATCATGGCCTAGGCACCCCTTATTATTGGGGCGTGCACAGAAAGTATAAGTATGAAATTTGGGAAACCTCCTTACACTCTTTCTCTTCAGGCACAGGCGCTTCACCTAGGGTCCATAGAGCAAGAGCATAAAACAGCATGGACACATTTATCTTAGCACACTTCTAAGGGCCTAACTAAAGCAGGAATAGAACGATAAATGACTCTATTCGTACTTACGTTTGGTGTTTGCTAGGTTCGCAAGCACAGACAAGGTCAAGCATAACCGATCCTTCTACTGGTTTTGATGCACAAAAACAATACTTAGCAAATTTAGAGGCGCTATTAATTCTACAGTTGATTTACCTTCGAGTATAAAAAGGTACCAAAATGTTTTAAAATACGCAAGATCAAAAGTAGACTTTGCTGTTGGCACTGGTTTTACATGCTGCCTTCTGACCTTAGACTCCAGGTAGGAACAATAATGAACTACAACAATAAAATTTTCTTGTTCCCAGGAAATGAACAGAAGGTTGGACAAAACGACATAAATTTGAGCCAGTATAATATTGAAAGCAGTAAAAAAACAAGATGACCCCCCAAGAATAAGTCACCCAATCCCCGCGGTCCAAAGCCCGAGACCGTTGAAGAGGGTGGACTCTTTTCGCGATGACCATAAATATGAAAAGACAGCGCTTGTTCTTGGATTAACTGGCCTAGGATTACTTGGTCTTATCTTACTAAAAATTAACCCAACTATTAAGAGAAACTAATGTCCATAAGTGCTCGGCCATAAAGCCAACTACTTTGCTTGCAGTAGACAAAGCCAGCTAACAATACCTCCTAATATCCCAGGTAAAGAGTCTATAGCTTTACCAGCTAATTTTTTTAATAAACTCGCAAGATGATCAAGCTGTTTTTTTACCCATGTTTATCAGGTGGTGGCGATGGGGGGTGGAGGCACGGGGCTTTGGCCACCGCCGCCTGTAATAGCCAACACCAGGGTACTTATTGCAAATCCTAAGGCCGTTATAACGCTTGCTAATGTGACTCCTTGCTCTCTAAACAGTGTTCTTATTCTTTCTGCTAGCGTTGTGTTTCATATAAATTCTTTGGATAGTTTCTCTTATTCTGCTCACTTGAGTTTGTAATTGTTTTCGGTTAGTAGACAACGCTTCTAGTCTTGCTGATCTTTCTTGTTCAAGATCTTTTAGTCTTTGGGTTATTCTTTCTTTAATATCAGACCCTAAGTTGGCGTCATCAGCCTCAACGAGTTTTTCTTTTTCTCTTTTTATATGCTCATCTATTTCACCCAGTTTTGCTAAATTGTTTGTTAATTCGCCTCTGATGCTTCTTAAAGCATGATCAAGGGCCGCTATTTCTCGCATGGGTAGCGGGGGGAATCATTAATTGTTTTTAACGCTGTTTCTTCGGAAAAAAACTGGTTTCTGCTTCTATTGCATTTATTATTTCATCTGCTGATTGATTTAATTCTTTAAGTTCCATGTTTTGTATTTGGTTAGCTGTTGGGAGTTCCTGCAGTGTGTTTTGAAGTTTAGAAACTGCATCCCTATCTAATTTTGGTTTAGAAATGCCAAGGCGATTTTGTTCGCTCACACTGAGCCTTTGTCTAATTGTACTCTTTTTTAAAAACTTTGATGAGTCTGGTTTAGATGTAAGCTGAACAAGTTGTCCTTGGTCGCTCCTCACAAACAAATGGTCATCTTTTACTTCAAAATCATTAGGGTCTATAAATTCGGGAGGTTCTTGGCCTAAACTTTGGTATAATGATCTGACCTTACTTTCTGTTAATTCACGCCGCAAAGAGAGCCCCGAGCGATGTTGTACCAAAGGAGTCATTTCACTCATGTCGTCTCCAGGATCAAAATCATCATAATCTTCATCTTCAATGCCTGCCATGTTTCTTTAATAATTAACTTTTTTATTTTGTTTTATAAAAAAATGCCACAAGCATATGGCTCGATTCTTGACCCGCATAGAAAACTGAAAGAGCCCCTTGGCGTGAAGGGAAATAAACGGAATATTATTGTTCCAAATAATCCATCTACTATTGATGCAGATCAAATTCTTACTGTCAAATTTCCAGACCTAGGAGCAGATGAAGTGATTGTGCCAGGCTCTGCGCGTCTTACTTTCAAATAGAACTCGCTTCAACAACAGACCCAAACAGGACAGTTGTACAGAATCTGGGGCGGGCAATCGTTAAGAAAATTTCTATAAAACTTGAGGGGCAAGAAATATTTTCTTTACACAATGCAGACATATTTTTAACCTATTCTGATCTATGGCTAACCGGGAATGAAAGGGCTGATCTTGCGTTTCAAGGAATCGAAAATGAAGAAGCACTAAAATAGAATAGGCGCTGGAGATACTAAAGACGGCAAAAAGTATGTAGCCGTAAATTTTGCGTATGGAAATCGCTTTTCCATACCCTTAGATTTTGAGTTGTTAAAAGCGCATGCCCCATACTTTCAAGGAGCATTAAAAGACAGATTGTCATATGAACTAACTTTTAATGAATACAAACGTGTTATCAGATCATCAGACACCGAAGCAAAGTACAGCATTCTGACATCTCGTTAGATTTTTTGACGTTGTTAGCAACCTAATTTAGCAAGGCTGATTGAGCAACAATATCAGTCAAAATTAGCAATATATTACTGTCACACTGTCACTTTTGCACTCGCGCATTCATGACAGCATTTACTCCATTACGCACACGCAATCCTTCCAATCAACCAAAAGGCGCACTACCGAATGTTTTTTTCTTCTCCCCCTCTCCTTCGGGAAAACACTTTACTAATCACATCAAACACGTTATAAACAAATTTTATACAGGTAGCACTCTTTCCACTGAGAGGCAAACTAAACTCACTCAAAGACTTCATAAAGTCACGGCCTCCACACAACATTGGCCCACAAACTCCAGACCAGGAAAATAAATGATTCTCTCACTCCTTGATGCTATGCCTGCATCCGAATTACGACTCGCTCATCCTTTCAGGATTCCCTGTCTCTCTCAGACATCATCTCGCCCCCTCGATTTCTCCCGTCCTGGAGATATGACTTCCGACTCCTCTCCCTCGACTCTTCTTGTCACTGGAGAGATGAGTTCCAACTCCTCTCCCTCGTCTTCTCCTGTCCCTGGAGAGATGACGAGTTCCCGACTCCTCTCCCTGGAGTCCTTAATTCCTGGGGCTGCCTACCGGTGTGTTCCCCACACCATGGCCATCTTCAACCACCTCACGGGGTGAAAGGTGAAGGTTGAAGGGTAAAAGGGTGAAGGGTGAAGGGCTGAAACACGAATAAGGTTCGTGTAAGTAACCTCTTAATTCAACATATGAATTCTTTCTTTCTCTTTTCCTTAAGTTTTCCCCTGTAGCTTTCCCAACTATCTATCGCTCACCTGGTAATGACTGGTCAGCAGAGAGGACCAACGTCCTGACAGGTTCGAGTCTCTAGGCCATCTGCTGGGTTAAAACTGATTCTTTCCTCCCTCCTCCTAGTGAGTGCATACTCAGTGTTCAAAACACCATGACCAGCACCTTACCAGCCCTTGTTAAACTATCACTCAGTGGTCACTTTCACCAATGACCATGTTTTTCTGAATGAGTCATACTCACAATTATTTTGGGGACGCCCGCTACACTAGTCAAGCCACATGAATATCCTTCCTTCTAGTAGTGGCATGGGGAAATGATTCATATTACTAACTAATGTGATGGGAGCGTCACATGCCTTGATGTGAGGCTACGTCACATGACACCCCCCATCCTGGGATGAAAAATTTTCTCCAGAAAATTTTTTAAAAGATATACAACTTCACTTAAACACATCTTCAGCATGAATCTCAAAATGTGTAACCATCACACATGATTCACCAAATTAATAATCACGTATAGAATCAATCATCATGATCCACCATAAATAGCATATTTCAAACTTTCAGTCTTTTTTTAAAAAAAAAAGGTTCATAATTGATCACCATATCTCACAAAATACATTTCACAAATTACATTGATAAAACAACTAGGGATATTAACAATTCAAAGTACAAATTGTGTTTATATATTAAGATGTGAAGCACATATTTTCCCTTGATCTTTGTCTCACATCATATGTTTCAAAACCCTCATGAAAATGAGAATATTTCAAGTGTAAATGTTTCTCAATAGACATGTAAACAAAATAACAGAGTTGAAACAGTTTTTTCCACATGTAATGTTATAGTCCATTGAAAAGTCACATGCTTTCCATTGTTGACAGTGACAAATGAAAACAATTGGTTTGTCTCATTGCACAATCAAAACATGTGTATATACATTTCTAAGGGTAATTTGCTCATCACACATACATATATATTCATCTTCACAAGCAAGTTAGAATAAATAGTACATGATGATTTTTCATTGTTTACGAAAGAATAAAGCAAAGAATAGATATGTAATACATCAACATCAAGTAGTTTTTGCTTGTAAAACATATAGTCACTTCAACAAGCAAATTATGCATAAATACCACTTGATTTAAATCGTCAGTAGCATACAATGCACTGTCAAATGTGATCACACCGTAATCATTAAGAAAGACAAAAACAGGAATAGTCTTTCCCTTGAAGACGTTACATTTGTCCATGAATATTCATACACGTGACAATAAATCTGCCATGACATTTTGTGTTCCAGGCATGGTTCAATGGTAAATTGGAATTCCTTTAGTCAAGTCTACTGTCACAAAATAGTTTCCTTCTGAGAGCTGACACAGAAGTTCTTCAATGTCTGGGATAGGCTCGGCATCGAACACAGTGATCTTATTTACTTTCCTGTAATCGATGCAGAAACGCACCGATCCATCAGGTTTGTCCACCAATACAACTGGTGAGCTGTACGGAGATGTAGAGGTTCTATCACCTTTAAATCCAGCATTACATTGATTTCTCTCTCAACCACCTCTTTTTTTGCAAATGGAGAGGGGGTATGGTCTGGTTCGCACTGGTATTTCAGAAGTTAACTGATACTATGGGGTCAATACCAGTTACTGTACCTGGGGTATCCGTCAACACATCTGAAAGTCTTTCAAAATGTCTTTGAGCTGTTCTGTTTGACTTGTAGACAAATCATTCGACAGAACCACATCCTCATAGGTTTCACCTTTGATAGACAGAATAGGAAGGGGTACAACATCATCTGCACTGGTAGATGTTAACACTCCTACATTTGCTGTTTCATAACCTTTAATCTGTCCTGTACGTTACATTGGGTACAAATTCATCACTGATAATGTCTGTCATGTTGACATCAGTTTCTGACACAGGACATATCCACTCAACTGATGGTTGATGGCAACATTTGTACGTTCAACATACTTCTTCAACATGTTCACATGAAATACCTTCTCAGTGTTTGGCATTTTGATCTTATAATTTACTGCAGAAAGTTTTCGACCACCTGAAAAGGACCCTTCCACATAACACGAAGCTTGTTATGTTCATCAGTGAGTAATACAAGGACTTATCCCCTACACTGAAGGAACGTGCCTTTGCTTTTCTGTCTGCAAAGACTTGTACACATCTGTTTTTTTCTATCAGCTGACTGTTGAGCAGCTCACATGCATCCTTCAAACGATTATGCAGGTCATAAACGTATTGGTAAACAGTTTTACTGTCAGGTATGTCCGTCTTTTTCGTCCATTGTGTCATCAATAGATCCAAAGGACCCTTGGTGAGTGTCCGAAAAGAAGCTCAAATGGTGAGAATCCCAGCGTTTCGTTCGGCATTTCCCTGTATGCAAAAGCAAAGCCGGTATGAAACGATCCATTCATGGGGTTCTTGTCTTGCAACCTTTCTCAACATGGACTTCAACGTTCCATTGAAACGTTCAACCATGCCATTCGATGGGGATGATATGGCGTGGTTGAAATGGAAGAGATTGACAACAGTCTGTAAATTTCTCTCATGAGATCAGAAATGAATTGCGTTCCACAATCCGAGAGAATTTCGTCTGGAAGACCCACTCTGGAAAAAATCGCAAGTAAAGCTTCAGCGACAGACACTGTATCAATTTTCTTCAGTGGAATCGCCTCTGGATACCTTGTCGCTGTATCCACCAAAGTTAAGATATAGCGATGTCCGGAAGAAGACAGTGGTAAAGGCCAACAAGATCAATAGCTACCTTCCGAAATGGAACGGAAATGAGAGGCATTTTGTGCAAAGGTGCACATGGGACGCGACCTTTCTGAGATGTCTTTTGGCAGATGTCACATGAGCGGCAGTATTCTGTTACTTCCTTTGTGACACCTGGCCAATAAAAAGAATCAAGAACTCTCTTTGATGTTCTTTTGATCCCACAGTGACCAGCGAACAATGCATCATGAGCCGTATGTAGCACTGTCTCTTTAAGTGGCTTTGGAACGACAACTTGTTTGTTTTCCTGTCCAGGTACACACCTGTAGAGAATGTCAGATTCCAGTATGTACGTTGGTTTGTCCGTTAGTTTGTCCGTTACAGTCTGTTTAGCAGCAGAAAGTATTGTCGTCAGCGTCTCGTCTTTTTCCTGCATTTCTTTTAGATCATCTGGGGTAATCTGGAGTTCATCCAGTTTTGAGACCTTTAGCGGCTTTGTAGCCTTTCCCTGCTCTACGATGTCTGATCTGGTACTCACAAGACAAGGAACAAACGATCCTCCAGCACCACCATGTACTGTAGCGACACCTGGCAAATTGCCCAAGATCAAGTCGCAGACTGGGTTATCAATGACACAGGCGGTAAGAAAACCGGAGTAGTACGGTGTATCGACTGAATTTTCGCCAGCGGAAACGTTTCAATCTTGCCTCCAAACGACCTACACTTTTGGACAGTGTTGAGATACTGGTTTTGAAGCACGAAAGATTTCCGTACACCAGCGGTGTGCACCCAGTGTCTCGCAAAACCAAAGCCTGCAAACATTGATGGCTCCGTTTTCTAACACCAGTCCATCAACAGCTTGATGTGGTGCCAAAACAAGGCCTTCTTCAACAATCAGTGGAGACTAATGCGGGTTTTGAATCATTTGGTTTGAAAGGGCAATTCCTTTTCAAATGGAACTTGCAATCGCAATAGAAACATCGCATTGTCTGATCGGCAGCTGACTGATTTGTGAACTTCGGTTCTGTCCACGAACTGGCCCAAAAGGTCTACGTGGTGGTCGTTGTCCACGACCTCGGAACGTTTGCTGAGGAGCAACGGGTTTTTCCGGCGGTGAGTACTGGTATTGACGAAAGTCACTCGAACCGCGGAAAAGATCCCTGTCCGTTCCTAGGATAGGTATATCCTTGAGGACTCAGAAATGACCCACGATTTCCTTTCCTGTAACTTCCCTGTCCCGATGGGATAGTACATGACGCATGAGACTCAAAGATGGAAAAATTTCCTTTCCTAGCCACGCCCTTATCTGGGTGAGCGATACAATACTGATCAGCCATCTGACACATTTCCTCAACGTTTTCAAATTGCCTTTCTTTAAGGAAAGTGGCCAGATCTTTGCTCACGCTCTGGAAAAGTTGTTCTCTAAGAAGGAGATCTCGCAGTGACATGAAAAGTTTTGTTCGTTTTAGATAAATCGATCCATCGATCCAACAATGACTCATACGGATCAGAAACGACGGAAACGATTCTCCTTTGTCAGGGCGCACAGACGGAAACGTTCGCGAAAACGATCAGCAGAACATTGAAATTTCTTGAGGAAGTTCTTCTTTCAACTGATCCAAGTTAAATTTTGTTTCGCTGCAAGTGAGTGGTACAGTGTCAAAGCGCTACCTTAAACAACGACGCAATATACAATGTCCACTTTTCCTTTGGCCAACCACAAGACGTTGCGTGACTTTCAAATCGGAAAAGAAAACTATCAATGTCATCCGTTTTTCCTCAAAAGGCGGTAACTTTGGAATATATGCCGCTTTTGGTTGAGGTGCGCTTGCGGAAACGACTGGTGGAGGTTCTCTCGATGCCTGTATTCTTTTAATTTCAGCATCAGTCTCTAGTTCTAACTTCCTCAACTTAAATTGACGTTCTTCAGCTTCAGCTTCCCTCTGTAATCTTTTTTCTTCGCTTCCCTCTGTAGTCTATTTTCTTCAGCTTCCCTCTGTCTTAGCCTGTCTGCCCTATCTATGCATTGTTGCACATAGTTGGTAAGTTTTTCTCCATCAAAACCCAAGCGTTCCGCTTGTTTAACATATTTATCAAAATCATCCATAATGAACCGTCAACAGATATAAACACCAAACAATCTCTAAGTATGAATAAAATTAAGGCGATATATGATGATGCTATATGTTTCACAAAACGTAATTATAATATATACAAATAAAGAATTCAATTTCCGGTATATAAACAGCTTACTTAAACAGGGTAGATATGAAATCCAAGGAATGTATTTTTCCAGAAGTATTTTGTTATCAATTTGGAATGTAAAAAAAAAAAAAAAATGAAGTTCAATGCAAATCTGTTTTTCCTAAGAAAGGAAAAAACACAATAAAGTTTCTGAAATATAAATTCTTTATAAGTTTTAGTTCTTAATGTTCTTGTTGTCAGTCTTTCTTTCTTACTTAATTTCAAATGAATTTACAAAACAAATGCACCGCCTTATACGATAATGAATATAAATTTACAAAAACAAATGGAAGCACAAACAATTAAAAAGAGGGGAAGAAACACAAACTAGCGGAAATCCTACCTAAAAGATGAAAATGTTGAAAAGAAAACTAGATAGGAGCTTATTGAGGAGAAGGTTTAAGAGGTTTGAAAAAGGGGTGAAAAGGAAATGAAAGGATACACAGGACCGGAATAGTGAGCAGAAATCAAGAAACAGCAAAAGAAACCCTTAGACAGCACCTAGTGGTCACTGTCCCCGTGAAACTGGAGACGGGAAAAAAAAACAAATCACTCACAATATACACCACACTACAGTAATAATACAAAATACTAAACAATCAATCAATAAATGCACATTCACCCAAACTCAAAGAAAATCTCGCACCACACACAGAAAAAAAAATAATCAAAAGATAAAGATGTTTATTTGGGCTGAGCGGTAATCAACTCCACCACCTACACTATTTGCGTGACGGAGGTGAAGCTGATCCCACACTCTGAGGGCAAGGGGAAAAATCAAAATGAAACAATAGGAAAGGGAAAGAAATAGATAATTACGAGAAGGGAAAGACTATCGACTCCCCAACGCCATGCCCCCTGCTAAACGCAGGAAGAGGTTGGGGCTATCAGTCTGGGGAAGGGGACAAAAATCTAATACTCTAGGGGAAGGACAGCGATTCCTAACGCCTGCCCCTTGCTGCCAGGTTCGAGCAAGAGGAGGTGAGGTATCGGTCCTGAGGTGGGGAAGGGTCAAAAAGAAATCCTACCAAAAAAAAAAACCTTAACGGGTAGAGCAACCAAAGAAATGTCAACACCCTAAACACTATAGAAATAGAAAAAAACAACAACAAATGCAATATTATACACAATAAATAATTAACTAATTTCTTTTCTTTTTTCTTCCCTCAAACCCTTGAGGGTACAAATCAAATCTTTTTTTTCTTTTTTTTTCTTCCTCAAACCCTTGAGGGTCAAATCAAAAATCTTTTTTTTTCTCAGGCCAAGGGCACAAATAGAAATCCTTCCTCTGATAGGTACAAATAGAAATCTTTCTTCTTTTTTTTTCTAGGGGAAACAAAACGGCCAGCTACGTCGGTGAAACTGAGTCGGGGTCACCACTGTCACACTGTCACTTTTGCACTCGCGCATTCATGACAGCTTTACTCCATACGCACACGCAATCTTCCAATCAAACCAAAAGGCGCACTACCGAATGTTTTTTTCTTCTCCCCCTTCCTCGGGAAACACTTTACTAAATCACATCAAACACGTTATAAACAATTTTATACAGGTAGCACTCTTTCACTGAGAGGCAAACTAACTCACTCAAGACTTCCATAAAGTCACGGCCTCCACACAACATTGGCCACAAACTCCAGACCAGGAAAATAAATGATTCTCTCACTCTTGATGCTATGCCTGCATCCCGAATTACGACTCGCCTCATCCTTTCAGGATTCCCTGTCTCTCTAGACATCATCTGCCCCTCGATTTCTCCGTCCTGGAGATATGACTTCGACTCCTCTCCTCGACTCTTCTTGTCACTGGAGAGATGAGTTCCAACTCCTCTCCTCGTCTTCTCCTGTCCTGAGAGATGACGAGTTCCCGACTCCTCTCCTGGAGTCCTTATTCCTGGGGCTGCCTACCTGGTGTTCCCCACACCATGGCCATCTTCAACCCCTCACGGGGTGAAAGGTGAAGGGTGAAGGGTAAAAGGGTGAAGGTGTGAAGGGCTGAACACGAATAAGGTTCGTGTAAGTAACCTTCTTAATTCAACATATGAATTCTTTCTTTCTCTTTTCCTTAAGTTTTCCCTGTAGCTTTCCCCAACTATCTATCGCTCACCTGGTAATGACTGGTCAGCAGAGAGGACCAACGTCCTGACAGGTTCGAGTCTCTAGGCATCTGCTGGGTTAAAAACTGATTCTTTCCTCCCTCTCCTAGTGAGTGCATACTCAGTGTTCAAAACACATGACCAGCACCTTACCAGCCTTGTTAAAACTATCACTCAGTGGTCACTTTCACCATGACCATGTTTCTTTCTTGAATGAGTCATACTCACAATTATTTGGGGACGCCCGCTACACTAGTCAAGCCACATGAATATCCTTCCTTTCTAGTAGTGGCATGGGGAAATGATTCATATTACTAACTACATGTGATGGAGCGTCACATGCCTTGATGTGAGGCTACGTCACATGAAAGAGTGATTCATCATACAACATATCCCAGAAGCAGGGCAGACGCTATATGGAATTTTAGTTTTAGTGTCGCAGCAAGATCGCTTAAAGGTATTTTATTGCTGTGCGAAGATGAAGAACCGTTCAAAAGAGGAAGTGAAAAGTTTTTTAATCCTAAAATAACGAAAGTACAATGTTCGATTGGGGTAGTCCTAACCAAATCTACGCTAGCGGCTTAAACCTTATCAGCATTTGATGAAATAAGAAAACTGTTTGGAGGCGGGAGGTGTAGAAATCCAACAGTAGACCTTGTGTCTAAAGATCTGCACCTTCACAATGTTAGACTTGATGTTTATTTAACAACGAAATACGGTTTATGGATTGCCCTAAGGTAAACAGAGGAAAATCAGTTGCAGGGGAAGGGGAGGGAGAACTGTGAGGGGACGTAATAAACATTCAATTGATAAAGAAGAAGAAGCGATAAACCGTTAATGTACATTTGGTTTTAATATATGATGCACAGCTAAATATTGAAGCAAACAGATTTAAAGATGTGTATAAAAATTTTATTTTTATTTTATAAAAAGCATGTCTGTTCAGGTTTATCCAAATGTGCCTACAGCGCCGCCAAAAGAAGGGATAGTAGAAAGTCCTAACAAAAAAAACCTTCAGATTAACCAACATTACGCAAATGCAACAAAAACTAGAGCAGGACCTTTCAAAATTACAGAAAAACCAAACGAAGGTATTCTGCTGCCTTTAATGCTGTTACATATGTTAATACTGGAACATCGTAAAGCGCTCTATCGCAGGAAACGAGTGTTGGTCTCTTAGAAACGGGCATAGGCGCACCCGGGGCTTTACCTCTGGCAGTTTGTCTTTAGCTTTGGCCTGTGTTCATTAGTGTAGGTGCTGCTAGAAAAAAATTAAAAACTAAACTCCAAAAGCACCAGCTATGGTTCAACTAATAACGGCTAAATTAGTTCGTTTAATGACAATAAATAAGCGCTTGTTGACTCAAACTCACGGATGAAGAATTTAATCGTTTACAGGCCGATTTTGATGACTACAAAAGCCCAAAGTTTGATCTTCAAAGAAAGGCGAGGACAAGTTTTCTCAACAGCCAGCCCCCGAGCAGATAAAAAAGGAATGCTTAAAAAAAGTAAACGAGACATTAAATTGTTCTAAACAGCTCACAGAAACAACATCGAAGGGTGTTTATATTTTAGTTTATGAGTCCAAGCACAAAAGACCGTTGATATTGATTCTGATTAAGTATTTTTTTTTAATTTAAATAAATATTTTGAGTTAGAAAAGAAATCAACATGGCTAAGATATATGAAGGACCAGACGAATTGTTTGAAGGAATGTTGAGAGAGGGGCGTTTATCAAGAGCACTGAATGATATTGATCTAGAAGTCATTGACCCAGCAAACGTGCGGGCAAGGTTGTTCATGCTATTTCTCAAGTTCCAAGTAAACTAACAATAGGACCCGCCAGTTAAAGTAATGTTAGCTGTTTTAATTGACTATGTAACAATAAAGAAAGAAATCTAGAAGTTGGGTCTGGGACTAAACAACATATTCTTTCTCTAATGACTTAAGCCGGTTGGGCAGACGAACTGCTTGCACAGTTTGACGCTGCGCTGAAGAACCCAAAATGAGAGGCTCTGGTTGGTCAGAGGGCGAAGTTTAGAGATCAGATTAAAAAGGCAAAGTATGCCCCGATTGTTGGTAAGGTTTACATTCCACTACCTCCAGCTTTAGTTGCAAAAAGAGCAGTTTAACATAAAGAATACAGAAAACAATGTTTTATGTGGTGTGTTCTTGCAAGGCTGATCACGACCGCAAAAACGCAGAGAGAGTGTTAACTATCCCCCTTACATCAATGATCTTAACTTTAGTGGGGTGTCCTTTCTGTTAGTGTGACCAAATTGATCAGTTTGAAGAACAAAACAAACCAATAACTGTTAATGTATACACATGGGATGAGGAAACAAATTTGGTGCCAATTAAAGTGTCCCAAAAACAGTCAACAATAGGCGAACCAGACAAAAATCATGTTGATTATACTGATGCTTTCACCAGCGGGGCTACCGCATTCACATTGATACGCACGATGAGTAGATAATGAAGCATACTTCAAAAGATGGGCACAAACAAGAATTTGCAGAAAAAGTTTAACAAGAATGCCATTGGGTTTAAGCGCGAGCGATCATAAGAAAATTGTAAAGTTTGTAGACTGTAACGGAACTAATTACACCTCCCCCGGATCTAAAATTAGTTTTAAGAATGGAAACGGATGCAAACAAGTCATATGTTGTTTATGCAGACTTTGAATCACTCATTGTTCCCTTTTGAAGGGGGCCCGTGCCACAAAAAATTTGAAAAAACAGTCTTAATGAGTATCATCAGATTTGTTCATTTGCTTCATTGTTTTCAGGTCGGATGGCGCCCCCTTTGCACCAGATTGTTTAGAGGCCAGATGCTGCAGAATATTCTTAGAACGCATGCAGAAAGTGGTAAAGATGTTTAATAATCTAAAATTATCTGAAATCATAATGACGCCTGAAGCCCAACAACAGTATGCTCAGCCCACATTGTTTTGGGTTTGTGGTTTTAGAACTCAGTGAAGAAGCAACAAATCAAAGTAAGAGACCATGATCACATTAGTGGGGAAAATTCAGAGGAGCAGCGCACAGTAAATGCAATCTTCAACTAAAGTTTGATCTAAGGCATGGAAGCTGCCTGTATTTTTATAACTTGCGAGGTTACGATCTCATCTTATAATGAAAGCAGTGGACGATGCCCTTTAGGGTGTCATGCATTGCACAGTCATCAGAAAAGTACATGTGCTTTAATTAAATAACATGTCTTTTTTTGACTATGCAACAAATGATGGGATCTTAGAGTCACTGGCTTTTGTCTTAAAGTCCTGCCCCAAAAACAGAAGAATATTTTGACTCAACTCTTGTTAGAAGGGCGTTTCCCTTATGAGTACATGAACAGTTGGGAAAGGTTTGATGAAGACACACCCTTCTCCTAAAGGCGCGTTCTTTTCTAGTCTTAGAGGAAAGGACACAGTGATTCTGATTACCAGCATGCTCAAGATTTCGTGGCAGAAGTTAGAGTGTAAACAATGGGGACTATCATGATTATATTGGGGCGATGTATGTTTGTTGGCAGAGTTTTTTGAAAACTATAGAAAGACTGCATGAAACATTATACTTGGATCCGCCATTACATTTTTGCGCCGGGATGGAGTTGGGATGCTTTCTTAAAGTTTACTGGAGTACAGATTGATTTATTGTCTGATTTACCAATGATTCAGATGATTGAAAACGGATTGCGTGGAGGAATTAGTATGGCGTCGCATCATTACTGTAAAGCAAACAACAAATACTTGGACGATATGATCCCAGTAAAAGGTCTAACTATCTTATGTATTTAGATGCAAACAATCTGTATGGATGGGCAATGGCGCAATCACTTCCATTACGTAACTTTAAAATGTACACAGGCGGCGATCCGAATAATATTCAAAAGCATTAAAGTGGTTGGGCAGTTTAACGCCTGATCAGCAGCGTGGTTTCATTCTAGAAGTTGATTTAGAATATCCTCATGAACTCCATGACCTGCATAATGACTATCCATTAGCAGCAGAAAGTCTAAAGATGGATCCAAGAGAGCCGCCTAAACTTGTGCCTAATCTTCGAGGCAAAAAAAAATTATGTCTGTCATTACAGACTTCTACAATTTTATTTAAGACATGGGTTGAAGTTGACAGCAGTTCATCGCATAATTGCTTTTGATCAAGAACAGTTCATGAAACCATACATCATGAAGAACACTGATCTCAGAACTAAATCCACAGATGCTTCAGAAAAAGACTTTTTCAAGCTGATGAACAACAGCTGTTTTGGAAAGACTATGGAGAATCCGCACAAGCGCAAAGATGTCAGATTAGTCACCAAAGAGAACGAAGCAATTAAGCTGACTTCAAAACCAAATTATCAGGACTTCAGAAGATTTCATGATCACCTTTTTGGCATAATGATGAAAAAAAAGAAAGTCAAATTGGACAAACCTGTATTTATTGGGTTTACTGTTTTAGAATTATCAAAGCTTTTGATGTTAGAGTTTCTTTATGACTACTTTAAGCCTCGTATCCTGAGTCCAGAGTACTTTACACAGATACAGACAGTTTTGTTATAGATATCCCTACTGAAGACATCTATAAAGACATGGAAACCGAAGTAGCTAAAGGGCATGCAGGATGGTATGACACGTCGATTATCCTAAAGATTCGCCTTTGCATTCAACTGTTAACAAGAAGGTTTTAGGAAGATGAAGGATGAATTATCTGGAGGGGTGATTAAGGAGTTTGTTGGTTTAAGGTAAAAAATGTACAGTATTTCGAGCCAGGAGAAAATCTTTAAAGAAAGCAAAGGAATATCTCGCAGCGTTGTGCAGTCAAACATATCACATGACAATACAAAGAAGCATTGTTTGGCAATAAGACTTTTCATCATGACAACGTAAAACTGCGATCTAATCTACATGAGATCAACACAACGGTTGTAACAAAAAGTCGTTAGATAGAACAAACACAAAAAGTGTGTTTGTTAATCCAGAGTTTTCATATGCAATCGGGCACTGGAGGACCGCATAAACAGGGGGGTTTATATTTTTCATCAACTTTTATTATAAGATCAATCATAGCTTCATCCAATTCATTTAAAACTTTTCTCATGTTTGCTTGACGCGTTCGAATTTTTTTTATTATTTCAAGATATTCTTTTCCCAATTGGGGGTTTAGTTTTTAGGTGATCTGGATGATTAGCATGCATTGATTAATCCCCGAAAATGTTTCCTTAATAGCATTACACGCATGAAATGATTCCGTATCATTTTCAAGGTCTCTTCCTTTACCATTCTTGTTTCATTCTGCGCTTCCCTTTTGAGCTTCCATTTTAAACTCAAATATATTTACGTAAATTAATTAACAACTGGAACTGTGTCTGGTGGGATTATCTGCAGTTCTTCTTTCGCAAAAGATCTTTGAGGAGCTGGTTGTTTTGTTGTGTCAGTTTCTCGTAAATAATACACGGGGGGATTCATTTTTACATTCTTTTTATTTCATAGGGATCAACACTCCAAACTGGATCTGTTGCCCTGATGCGAGTGTCCCCTTCTGCTTCCCCGGTAAATAAAGGTACCTTACTTTTAAACCAAACGGTAATAGTTTGCGGATGAAGACTCTCTTCACAACATTTATTGTTTTTCTTTTGATTGCTTGTACTGGTTTTAACCTTTAAATTCTTATTATTCATGCGCGCAAAACTGAGGGCAGTCTTCTAACCCATTCTGTGTTGCGAGAATTGTCAATAAGCTCTCTGTGATACTGGTAGGAAAAAGTCTTTCGGATAACTGTTTGTTAAAGTTTTCAACTAAAGCCTGTGATCTGTGAACTCCTGGAATGCCTCTTTTAATGGTAACTCTATGTTTCAACAATAATTGATTCACTTGGCCTTTAAATTCTTTTCCATCATCAACTTGAATCATGCGAGGATAAGTTAGCGGGCCTCGTTGGTATATCAGTTGTATGGCAACAGCAACAGCAGAAGCACTCTTTTGTGTTAATGGTTCCGCATCTTTGTATCTTGAAGCTATGTCAATGACTGTGAGTGCGTACTTAAATTTTTTTTCGTCTAATCGTATCAGAGGGTAAATATAGAAGATCCATTTGATGGGTGTCGTTTGGAGTTGTATTACAAAGTGTGGTCTCTGTATTCGTCTAGGCGCTGGTAAATAAATTTGCCAAATCGCTTGTTTAGATAACCATTCTTTTGCTGTTTGTTCACTGACTCCAGCTGCTTGGCTTAGCTTTTTAATTGCTGTTATTCCCTTCCAATATCCTTTTGGCGAATAATAGATTTTGTTCATTTTTTACTCAGCCAATATTATGTGCAACAAAATACCACAACGGTCATACCAAAGACAATAAACCGATTTCTTGCATCTTTTGTTTTTCTGATGGTTTATAAAAGTCACTGAATTTTGGTGGGGGCAATGTCTCGATTGGTTTGCCTGTTACTAGATAATATTTTTTATCGCTTGATCAACTCTTTAAATGTGTAAGCTGCATGCCCTGTTTTTTCAGTGTGTTATTAATAAAATCTAACTGCTCAATTCTCTGCTTTTCATAGCGATCTTGTGCTGCAGCTAGTTGCTCCACAGCTTTGTTATGTCTTTTTCTCTCGCCTTCATCCGAGTTTACTAAATGCGTAATTACTTCCACTAAAAGCGAGCGCATTCACCACAGCGCCGCCTATCATCATTACGAGTGAAGCCATTTTTATAAATGTATTTTTTATTTACATATTATACTGTCTGGAATTATTCCTTGCTTGACTAGAAAATCTTTCGTGGCAAACGAAGCTGCAATAATAGCAATCAGCTTTGCTGAATCCTCAAAGTCTAGTTTACCAAGATCTGCTGGTTTAATTCTTAACAAGCTTTTACCAAGCATTGAGTATCCTACACTTAGACCTCCAATAACAGCAGAATGGTATACAAGGTTGGAACAGTTTTTTCGGTGCTCATTTTTAGAAAATAAAATAATTATAATTATAAAAAAACATGAACAGTGATGATCTACTACAGCTACAGGGCGGCCTAAACCTTACCTGAAACGTTATGGAATGCCAAGTTATGGGCAATTT
>JAFLJL010019072.1:0-65000 GCA_018398815.1 Conus ventricosus
GGACTTTTATGTCCACTAATTTTTGTTTTCATTTTTATGACGATAGTGAAGCGCCACCACCCCAAACCACTGCCGCATCACCACCACCACCACCGCCGCCACACCACACCACCTTCACTACCACGACCAACAACCGCCGCCATCACCACCGCCATCACCACCACCACCACCCTCATGTGTGTGTTTTTAATCTGTGTGTCTGTCTGTTTGTTTGCCCGTCTATGTTTGTGTCTGTGATCGTTTTTTGTTTCGTTTCTTTCATCCACTGTGAGAAATAAAGGGCAAACCCCAAATGGTGTACGATCAGAGACAAAGAAAAAAAATTTTTTCTAGCACATACGTCAACATTATCGATCGATCGTGACTCACCACACACCGTGACCTTGACCCCTCCACCTACTTCCGCCATGTGCACCACCTGCCGCACCACCTGCCGCGCCACCTGCCGCCTACTTCCGGGCATGCGCAACACCACTTCCGGTGGAGATCCCCTCCGAGATCCCCTTTTAGGGGTGAAAAGTCCCTTACCTTACTACTCATGGTGTTGGTAGCAGTCAAGGTTGTTCCTGGGAAACAAGAGGAAAGTCCATATTGTTGGTAGCAGTCAAGGGTTTTCCTGGGAAACAAGAGGAAAGTCCATATTGTTGGTAGCAGTCAAGGGTTTTCCTGGGAAACAAGAGGAAAGTCCATATTGTTGGTAGCAGTCAATGTTTTTCCTGGGAAACAAGAGGAAAGTCCATATTGTTGGTAGCAGTCAAGGTTGTTCCTGGGAAACAAGAGGAAAGTCCATATTGTTGGTATAGTCAAGGTTTTTCCATGGGAAACAAGAGGAAAGTCCATGGTTTTGGTAGTAGTCAAGGTTTTTCCTGGGAAACAAGAGGAATGTCCATAGGGTTGGTAGTAGTCAGTTTCCCCTGGAAAACAAGAGGAAAGTCGATAGTGTTGGTAGTAGTCAAGATATTTTTTTCCCTGTGATACAAGAGGAAAGTCCATAGTGTTGGTAGTAGTGAAGTTTTTCCTGTAAAACAAGAGGGAAGTCCATGGTGTTGGTAGTAGTATAGAGAAGCAGTGTGATCTGTTACGCGTTCATATCATAATGATTAATAAAGACAATGAAAAATATTGGGAACAACATTACGAGCAGCAGTGCTGATTCTAAAACTTACTTTCCTCCAGATGTGCCTTAGTGATGCACATGTTTCAATACACTTCACTGTCCTCTGGATGTCCTTAGTGATTGCACGTGTTCAGTACACTTCACCGTCCTCCAGATGTGCCTTAGTGATTGCACGTGTTTCAATACACTTCACTGTCCTGGGATGTGCCTTAGTCATTGCACGTATTTCAATACACTTCACTGTCCTCCGGATGTGCCTTACTGAGACTCATCTTCTTCGCCTTTACATGTGCAAGTGCATTGAAGGGATGTCCGATCTTGTGCGTCTTAAAACCGGAGCAGTCTAGAATCGATGTATGTGTCTGTGATTTGTCCACAAGCCTATCTGGTGGATCAGCTCAATGATGAACATGTTTGAAAAGTATCTGAAGAGGTATGTTCAACAGGTAGACCTGTAGGTCAGATCAGCGATGAACATGTTCAACAGGTAGACCGTAGGTCAGGTCAGCGATGAACATGTTCAACAGGTAGACCTGTAGGTCAGATCACGATGAACATGTTCAACAGGTAGACCTATAGGTCAGATCAACGATGATCCTGTTTGAAAAGAATCTGCAGAGGTATGAACAACAGGTAGACCTATAGGTCAGATCAGCGATGAACATGTTCACCAGGTAACCTATAGGTCAGATCAGCGATGAACATGTTCAACAGGTAGACCGCTAGGTCAGATCAACGATGAACATGTTCAACAGGTAGACCTATAGGTCAGATCAGCGATGAACATGTTCAACAGGTACACCTATAGGTCAGATCAGCGATGAACATGTTCAAAGGTAGACCGTTAGGTCAATCAACGATGAACATGTTCAACAGGTAGACCTAAAGGTCAGATCAGCGATGAGCATGTCAACAGGTAAAACAATAGGGCAAATCAACGATGATCCTGTTTTGGAAAGTATCTGAAGAGGTATGTTCAACAGATGGACCTGTGTAATGTTTTACTTTTGATTGAAATCTAACAGTCCAAGGTTCAAAAGCCAAATACATAAGAGTGACAGGAGTATTAAACACATGATACAACTCTAGTAACCAGAGTATTAAACACATGATACAACTCTAGTAACCAGCAAGAGCTGGTCATCACTCAGTACAACTCTAGTAACCAGCAGTACGAGTTGGGCATCACTTAGTACAACTATAGTAACCAGCAGTACGAGTTGGGCATCACTCAGTACAACTCTAGTAACCAGCAAGAGCTTGGTCATCACTCAGTACAACTCTAGTAACCAGCAGTACGAGTTGGGCATCACTTAGTACAACTCTAGTAACCAGCAGTACGAGTTGGGCATCACACAGTACACTCTAGTAACCAGCAGTACGAGTTGGGCATCACTCAGTGCAACTCTAGTAACCAGCAGTACTAGTTAGGCATCACTGACGATTCTGCTCTTGAAGATTTGTCAAATTGTGATACGGATTATTTTAGAGAGGTAGAAAAATTCTGTTCTTGGTGCAAGGATAATTACTGGACCTCAATTTTTACAAAAACAAAAGAACTGCTTTTTCGATTTCCGTAAAGATCCACCACCAGTTCCAAAACTTGCTATTAAATGGAAAACTGTTGAAAGAGTTGATGAATACCGAATTTAGGAACAGAGAACTAAAAATATACCAAGCCCTAGCTCAACCGCCCTCAACCATTTTTCGGGCGGTTGCCCTAGGCCTGGTATTTATTAGTTCTCTAACTAGTAAACCCAAACAAACATGCATACGTGTAGGATTATCCGTTTTTAATACAAATTTTTACTAAACTTTTCAGATTTTAGTTTTTGCTTAAGCCTATGTTTTTCCTAAACATTTTTCAAAACATCTTTTTCACGCATACATTCATCAAATGCGCCCTCTGTCTTTCATGTAAAATTTAAAACTACAGTCTTTAACTGTTCCTAAGTCTTTTAAACTGAGTTATATTTTGACATAAATCTACACATTTAAATTCTAGCATGTCTTCCACTGAAAGCCATTTTGACAAAGTATTTCTTTTTTAACTATGTCTCTTTTCTGCCGAACAGCATCAAAATAAATAGTGTCTGCGTTTTCCCCAAACATCTATAAAAGTGTTCTAAACACCACTCAGTTTATTGCTAGGATCAACTAAATATATGTCATCATCTGTCCATATAAACCTTTTATCATGAATGCTTTTTTTTCCATTTTAAATGTTGGACAGAAAATCACAATATGAATCAAAATTATAGCGATAAACTGTTTGTAAAAAAGGTCTAGGACAAATATTGTTTTTCCACAACCAGTCTGTCCACAAATCAAAGAACAATGAGGAGTTTTTGTCATAAAGTTTAACTCCACCAAGTTTTATAACAGAATTTAATCTAATCCATTATTATGTTTATCATACCTCTGTCAAAACCTGTTCATAAAATAAAATCCTATAAGATCTAAATGTGTAAGATTAATCCAAGTCAGTTCTCTGAGATTGCTTCCCATTAGACTAATATTGATTTTGTCACTGGTTGTAATACCTTTAAACTCCCCACCATTGTAAAGAACCACCACAGTAACTTTAAAGTTTTTCAACGTCTAAGTCTTGCCACTAATTAAAAATTCCTTTTAGAAGGACGTCACTAACGCCCACAGCCCCATTCCTCTCCTCATCTTTAAGACAGAAATTTCAAATATCATTGTGAACGTGTCTCCTAATTTTATGTGTGGGAAAGAACTGTAATTTTGTAGAAGCATCTTTCAAAACTTATTCCTTCTGTGAAGGATGTACTGTTTGCTCCCAAACGGCTTTATTTCGATCTCTTTCCGACTATTGTTCTGGTGTAAGGCTTACAAAGTAAAGGGCCAGAGTTGAGTGCTTTTCTGAAACTTTTTTGGAGGCAAAAATGTAAATGGGCTTATGAATTCAAATTTTATACCCCAAATTCTAAATGGGGGTTCAAGTGCCATTTTTTGTCAGTTTTTCGAAACTATTTATATTCATAATAACCTGCATTATTGTTTCTACTTGCGCATTGTTCTAGTTTAGGAAACTTTTTGTTGTCGCTTATTTCTTTACGTTATAATAGCCATCTTTGCTGTATCAAAACCATACAACGCCTATCTCACCGTTCTGTTCAAAGTCCTCAGTGTCTGCAAGGTCTTTTAATTCCAAAGTTAAACACCTTACAGGCGCTAATGTTGCTCCTGATTCTTCTGGTCCATGCGACATCTTTTTAGAACAACTAATTATTTTTATTTCTAAAACAATGTGTAGGTTATCACATTTCACAACTTTTCCTGCTTTGTCTGCGATTTTTATATTACATGATCCGACCCTCCCACAAACTAATCTTTTAAACTGTAAATTAGGGAATTGTATAATTTCATAATCGCAATATGCAGCTTCCCTGACGGAAGAGCTCTTAAACCAGTTGAGGGCCTTCCATCATATAAGTTTTCATCAGTGCTCAGCTCATCCAAATGAACATAGAGTAATGAATGTAATGCAAGATCGAGCGGATTTTCTCCCTCATAAGTAGTTTTGTTTGGCGTAACTCTAAAACTATGAGTGGGTCGATTGGTAGTTGTAAAGCCTAACATTTCTGCTAGCTTTCTATCAAAATAGCAACCTACTTCTTCTTCTTCAGGCTTGAATGTTAACATTGTTTTTCAGATTTGCATTAAGTTTGAGAGTAATGTCGAAGTTACTCATTGCTTCTTTTAGTGAGCAAAACCCGTAATAAACCATCAGGTATGGTTAACTGGCTAACTAATTTTCCTCTATTATCAACTCTTTAAATCTTATTATTCTCCTTGGATTCACTATATAAACCAAACGACTTTGTACAATATTTCATGGTGCGCGACCGTACTGGTTCCGCAACGTTATCAATAGCATGTTCTAAAAACGAAGACGGTCTTGGGTTGTTATTGTTACAAACATTTTTTAAACGAAATAAAAGTGATTCCATTTAAATATACTGATGCCCCAATATTCTGCTGGGCCGCCTACAATCTTAAAAACATAACAACTGATACTCTTGAATTTCTGTGACTCATTCTGACGCCTTTCAAGTAAAGGTTAGTACTCCATTGAACAGCTATCTTAACCCTCCTATTAAAAAAGACCACATCCCAAAAGTGTGGTTTAGTCATCCGTTGCAGTTTACCAGAACCAGTTAAACTTTGCTGTGTTTTGTGCATCAACGGGTGTGAGTTCGTATGCCGATCATTTAAATCACCCTGATTCCCTTTGGGGAGGTCAGTGTATAGATTTCATTTCTATACACCTTCAGACGTATTTTCTCTGAATTGCAAGCGCCATTGCCCAAAAGACAAACCGTTTAATCCATTCAGCAACAGAATAAAACATGAAGGCTTTTGAAAGGATCTGTAACGAATTCAATATTAAGGTCAAGACAGATCTTAATCAGGTCTAGGCACCCCTTATTTTGGGGCGTGCAAAAGAAAAATAAACTATGACGAATCCTCCCTTACACATTTTCCCCTTCAGGCACACTGTTCACCTCGGGTCCATAGAGCAAGAGCATAAAAACAGCATGGACAGCATTTATCTTAGACACTTCTAAGGGCTAACTAAAGCAGGAATAGAACGAATAAACGATCTATCGTACTTACGTTTGGTGTTTGCTAGGTTCGCAAGCACAAACGAATCGAGCATGTCACAAGCATATGGGTTTAATTCTTGGAAACCCGCATAGAAACTGAAAGAGCCCTTTGGCGTGAAGGGAAATAAACGGAATATTACTGTTCCCCAAAAAACCCATCAAATTTTGATGCAGATCAAATTCTTCTGTAAAATTTTCGACCTAGGAGAGATAAAGTATTGTGCCAGGCTCGCGCAATTATTTTTAAAAATAAAACTCGAATCAGAAACAGCCCCAAAACGGGACATTTGTCCAAATCTGGGACGGGAAATCTTTAAAAAAAATTTCTAAAACTTGAGGGGCAAAAATTTTCTTTCACATGCAAAAAATTTTTTAATCTATTCTGATTTATGGAAACCGGGGAAGAAAGGGATGATTTTGCGTTTCAAGGAAAGAAAAAAATGAACACAAAACACAAAAGGCGCTGAAGATGTAAAGACGGTAAAAGTATGTAGCGAAAATTTTGCGTATGGAAACGCTTTTCTTTTCCCGTGTTTTTTGATTTTAAAAAAGCGCATGCGCCATACTTTCGGGAGCTTTAAAAGACAGATTGTCATTAAACAAACTTTTAAATGAATCAAGTTTATAGATCCAGACCCGAACAAAAGTACACATTTTGCATTGTTAGATTTTAACGTTGTTAGCAACCCTAATTTTCCCAGTGATTGAGCAAAAATATCGTAAAAATTAGCAATTTTTACGAAAGAGTGATTCATCAAAACATACCCCAAAACAAAATTTCATATTAAATTTTTATTTTTAGTGCTGCAGCAAGATCACTTAAAGGATTTTATTGCTGTGCGAAAAAAAAAAAAAAAAAAAAAAAAACCCTTTTAAAAGAAAAGTGAAAAGTTTTTAACCCTAAAAAACGAAGTACAATTTTCGATTGAGGGTATCCAAACCCAAAAATTACGTAGGGGGCTTGACCCTTACGTTTTTTGACAAAATAAAAAAAATTGTTTGGGGGTGGGGGGTGTGAAGTCAACTGTAGACCTTGTGTTAAAGATTACCCCTTTCACAGTTTTTGACTTGATGTTATTTAACAACAAAATAGGTTTTATGGATTGCCAAAGGGTAAACGGGATAATCATTGCAGGGAAAGGGGGGAAAACTTTTAAAGACTAAAAAACATTCAAATTGATAAGGAAAAAAGATGGGATAAACAAATTTTAATTTGTTTTTAAAAATATGATGCGCATAAAAATACAAGATAACAGATTAAAGATATACTTTACTAAATTTTTTTTTTTTTTAAAAAAGCAGTCTGTTAAATTTCCAAAAGTACCTCGCGCCAGAGTCCAAAAAAAGGGATTGTAAAACCCTGACAAAAAACCTTCAGATTAAAAACATTACACAAATAAACAAAAATAGAGCAGGACCTTTCAAAAATAAGCAAAACCAAACGAAGGTATTCTTCCCTTTAAATCCCTGTTACATTTTTAATCTGGAACATCAACTAAAAGTGCTCTATCAGCGGGAAAAGTGTGGGCCCTCTTAGAAAGGGTAGGTCCCCCGCACTTTACTTAGGGGTTTGTTTTTAACTTTTGGCCTGTGTTATTGCTAAAAGTGTGCAGAAAAAAATTAAAAACAAACCCCAAAAAGCACACAGCTATGGTTAAACTAATAAGCTAAATTTAGTTCTTCAAATGACAAAAAATAAAGCATAGTTATCAACATCAGGATGAGAATTTAGTCTTTTAAGGCCCGATTTTGATGTATAAAAGACAAAATTTTGATCTTCAAAAAAAGGCAAGGTCAATTTTTTCCCAAACGCCAGACCCCGACAGAAAAAAAAGGGAAATGTTTAAAAAAGTAAGAGCATTAAACTTTTTCAAAAAGTCAATTAACAACATAAAGGGCGTTTATCTTTAGTTTTGAGTCCAAGCCAAAAAGCCCTTGATTTGATTTGTTTAATTTTTTTTTTTTAAATTTAAATAAATATTTTGAGTTAGAAAAAAAACTCAACATGGTAAAAATTTTGAAGGACCGGACAAATTGTTTGAAGGAGTTTAAGGGGAGAGCTTTTGTCAAAGTTTTAAATGATAAAAATTAGAAGTCATTGATTCAGCAAACGTACGGGAAGTGTTTTTATGCTATTTCTCAATTTCCCCGGTAAACTAAAAATAGCCCCGCATTAAAGTAATGTTCTTTTTAATCAATTTAACAATAAATGAAGAAAATCAGAGTTGGGTCAAAATAAACAACAGACTTTCTTCTATAATGATTTTAACACCTGGTTGGGGCAGACCAACTGTTAACATTTTGATGGGGGCCGGAAGAACCCAAAAATGGAGGTCTGGTTGTCAGAGGTGAAGTCATAAAACAGTTTAAAAACAGGATGTTGAGCGATTGAGGAAGTTTTAATTCCCTACCCCAGCTAGTCGCAAAAAGAGCATTCAAAACATAAAAAATTCGGACAAAAAATGTTTTTTGTGATTGTTTTTTGCAAGGGCATTCGCCCAAAAACGCAAAAAGGGAGTTTTAAATGACTTACTCAATGATCTTAACTTTAGGGGAAATTTCCCTTTTTCCTTTTGGGGAAAAATTTGATCGTTTGAAAAACAAAACAAACCCAAAAAATTTTAAATGTATACACATGGTCGAAAAAACAAATTTGGTGCCATTAGAGTGTCTAAAGAACCCCAACAATGGGGTGATCCAGCAAAAGCCATAGGGATTTACTCCTAAGTTTCGCAAAAGGGTTGCCTCAACTTTACACATTAAAAGCACAAGGGAAAAACTTCGTATTCAAAAGATGGGAAAAACGTTTGTAAAAAAATATTTAACAAGAATTTCCATCCTTTCAAGCCGCGTTTGAACATAAAAACTTTTGTTTAGCCCGGGTTGACGGACAGAACAAATTTAGCCGAAAAAGGCAGAAAGGTTTGTTTAAGAACGGGAAACGGCTAAAACGATCCTAGTTGTTTCGCAGACTTCGAGTCGCTTATTGTCCCTTATGAGGGCCAACCCCACAGAAATTTCCCAAAAAACTGCTTAATGAGAATCATCAGATTTTTTCATTTCCCTTTCATTGTGTCAGGTGGAGGCGAATTCAGACCCCAGAATTTTAGGGGGCCTAAGTGCAGAATTTTCTTAAAACGCAGCAGCAAGTGCGTAACGCTGTTTAATAATCTAATTTATTGAATAAGATGACCCAAAAAGACAAAAAAAGTAGATCACCCAACATTTTGGGATTTTGGGGTTTAAAACTAATTTTAACAGTTTGGACCGACAGAAAGGGGAACCAATCCAACGTAAGAGCCCTGATCCATTGCGGAAAGTTCGGGGAGCAGGCACAACAATGCAATCTTAAACTAAATTTAAACAAAGACATGGAGTTCCCCATCTTTTTCATAATTTGCGAGGTTACGACTCTATCTTTAATGAAAGCAGTAACCAACCCCTTCGGGGTACTGCTTGCACAGTCATCAAAAAAAGTAATGGTTTCATTTTAAATAACAGGCTTTTTTGATCTATGCAACACCTGATGGGATCTTGAGCAGGCTAGCCCTTAAAGTCCTGCCAAAAACGAAGAATATTTTGCCCCAATTTTTTAAAAAAGGGGTTTTTTCCCTTATGAGTCTGCATTGGAAAAGGTTTTGCGAAGATCATTCCCTAAAAGGCCGTTCTTTTCTATCTTAGAGGAAAGGAATCGTGATTCTGATTCCCAGCATGCTCAAGAAGCTGGCAAAATTAGAGTGTAAAACGGGGGAACTATCATGATATATTGTGGCTGAGTTTGTTTTTTTGGGGACGTCTTTGAAAAATTATAGAAAGACCTGCAGAAACATATGCTGGCCCCTGCGCATTACATTTCGGCCCCCCGGGATGATTTGGGATGCTTTCTTAAAATATATGGGTACAGATTGATTTATTGTCAGTTTCCCAAATGCTTCAGAATTGAAGGGGATTGCGGGGAGGAATTAGTATGGCGGCATCATTCGGGAAAGCAAAAAACAAATACTTGGAGATATGACCCAAGTAAAAGGTCTAACTATCTCATGTATTTAGATGCAACAATCTGTAGGGATGGGATGCGCAATCATTTCCCACTCTAATTTAAAAAAATGTAAAAGGCGGTAAAAACTTCAAAAATTTGTAGAACAACTGCATACTCACGTGATCGAAAAAAGGGGTCTTTTCTAAAGTTACTTAGAATCCTCATAAACTCCAGCCCTACATAATGATCCCCATTGCAGCAAAAAAGTCTAAAAGATGGAAAAAAACAGAGCCCCTAACTTGTGCCTAATCTTACGGCAAAAAAAATTATGTTGTCATTACAGATTTACAATTTTTTTTAGACAGGGGTTAAAAGTTGAGGCGTTCATCATAATTGTTTTTGATCAAAAAAGTTCATGAAACCATACATCATGAAAAACAGATCAGAATAAACCCACAGATGCTTCAGAAAAAGATTTTTAAAGCTGAAAAACAAAGCTTTTTTTGGAAAGAATGGAAAATCACACAAAGCAAAGATGTCAAATTGGCCCCGAGAGAAAGGAAATTAAAGTTTAAAAAAACAATTATCGGGACTTTAGAAGTTTCATTCATTTTTGGATAATATGAAAAAAAAGAAATTAATTGGGGACAAACCTGTTTTTTTTGGGGTTTACTTTTTTGTTAAAAGTTTGATTTTAGAATTTCTTTATGATATTTTAAATTGATCCAGAGTCCAGAGTACTTTCACAGTACAGTATTTTTTTAATATCCCTATGAAGACTTAAAAAGAATGGAAATAGAAGTAGCAAAAGGGGGCATGCGGGAGGGGTTGTGATCATTGATTCCCTAAGATTCGCTTTACATTCATCTGTTTTAAGAAGGTTTTAGGAAAGAAAAAGGGTTAATTATCTAGGGGGGTGATTAAGGAGTTTATGGTTTAAGTCGAAAATGTACATATTTCGAGCCAGGAGAAAAAAAATTTAAGAAAGCAAAAGGAATATCTCCAGTGTTGTGCAGTAAAACAATCAATGAAACTACAAAAAAAGTTGTTCTAAAATACTTTTCATCATGACAACGAAAAACTACGATCAACAAATGAATCAGCAAACTGTTGTAAAAAAGAGTCCTGCAGCACAAAAAAAAACGAGTTTTTAAATAATCCAGAGTTTTCAATAAATTTGGGAACTGGGAACGATAATTTTTAATTTTTCACCGAGGGATTTTTTTTTTCCCTCAACTTTTTTATAAGCTAATCATATCATCATCAATTTCAGCAAAATTTTTTTTCGTTTTTCTTGTGTGCTCGTTTTTTTTTTTTATTTTTAAAGATATTTTTTCCCATATCTGAAATCAAAATTTGGTTTTTGGGGGTTGAGGGATCTGGATGTTTTAGCAGGTGATGTCCTCATAAATGTAGTCAAATAAAAATTTGTTCAAATGATTTCGTATTTTTTCAAGGTTCTTCCTTATCATTCTTTTTTCCCTTCGGGTTTCCCATTTTAGACCAAAATATATTTCTGTAATTTAAAAATTAATAAGAACGGGAAACGTGTTTGGGATTTCTGAGTTCTTCCTTCAAAAGATTTTTTGGGGAGGGGTTTTTTTGTTGTGTCAGTTTTCGAAAAAATCCGGGCGGGTTCATTTTTAAAATTTTTTTTTATTTCATATGGATAACGCCCCAAGGGTGGGTTTCCCTGACGAGTGCCCTTTGCTTCCCCGGTAAAAAAAGGGTACCTTTTTTTAAAAAAACGGTAATATTTTGGGGTTGTCGGGATCTTCACAACATTTATGTTTTTTTTTGATTTGTATGTTTTACCCCTTAAATTTTTCATTTTTCATTGGCGAAAAAAGAGGGCTCTTCTCCCCCTTCTGTTTTGCGAGAATTGTAATCATCTCTGTGATATGGTAGAAAAAAGTCTTCAGTAATTTTGTTAAATTTCAATAAAGCCTGTGACTTAAACCCCTGGGTGCTCTTTTAATGGAAATTTTTTTTAACAAAAAATGATTACTTGGCCATTAAATTCTTTTCCCGCAGGACTTGAATCATGCGAGGAAAAGTTGGGCCTCTTTGGGTTTTCATTGTAGGGCAAACACAGAGAAATCTTTTGTGTTAATGGTTTGCATCTTTGTTCTTAAGTATGTCAATGATGTAGTGCGTACTTAAATCTTTTTCGTCTAAGGGTATAGGGGGTAAATTAGAAGGTTTTTTTGAGGGGTGTCGTTGGTATTGTATTCCAAAGTGTGGTCTCCGTATTCGTTGGGTGCAGGTAAAAAAATTTGCAAATCGTTTTTTAAAGTACCTTCCTTTGCTTTTTTTCATGACTCCGCGCTTGGCTTAGTTTTTTAATTGTGTGATTTCCCTTAATACCCTTTTTGGCGAAAAATAGTTTTTTGTTCATTTTATTCAGCAAATTATGTGCAAAAAAATACAAAACGGTTACCAAAAGACATAAAACATTTTTTATCTTTTGTTTTTCTTATGGTGATAAAATTCGTGAATTTGGGGGGGGCATTTCTCGTTTGGGTTTTTCCCTGTGACAAAAAATATTCTTTTTTGCCTGGTCAACGTTTTTAAAATGGTAAGCTGCTGCCCCGTTTTTTCAGTTTGTGTTAAAAAAATTAACCCAATTCTTGTTTTTATAGTAATCTTGTGCAGTGCTAGTTGCCCCAAAGCTTTGTTTGTCTTTTTCTCTCTTATTGTTGTAGTTTAAAATGGTAAATTATTCCAAAAAAGCAAGCGCTTTAAAACCACAGCGCGCTATATCATTACGAATGAACCTTTTTAAAGATTTTTAATTTTACATATTTATCTGTCGGGAATTTTTCCTTGTTTAAACTAAAAAAATTTTGTAGAAAACAAAGCTGAAATGATAGAATTTACTTTGTAAACCCAAAAGTCAGTTCCCAGATTGGGGTTTAATTTTTAAACAAGTTGTGTACCCATACTTAACCGCCCAATAACGAAAAATGGAAAACAAGTTTGGTAACGTCTTTTGGGCCCCTTTTTTTAAAAACAAAAAAAAATTTATATTTTATAAAACATGAACACGCGATCTGTAAACTTTCCCTGAATTATGATTACAAATGAACAATTATGACCATCTGTTATGCCAAAAAAAAAAACTGTATTTTTTGGCAGATGTAAAAACAAACATACCTCAAAAATAAATTTAGCATAGAAAGATTCAAAAAATGTTGCACAAGACATTTTGAATATATAAAGGATAAAGCCAACTGGGATAAAAGAATGGAAAAAGTGTGGAAAAGAAACAGTTTTGTTTGACACAAAATTAGCCTTTCACTTGATCTGAAAAGTTTTTGCTGATTTTAACGCAGGTCCATTTAGAAAATTTTAATCTTGGGATGTGATCTGTTTTTCAGATTTGAAATTTATTGCCCCGCAATCAGGGGTTTAAAATTACTTTTAATCATATAGTTTTTTATTTCCCCTTAAAAAAAATGACCGACCCAAAAAATCAGCAGAATCAAAAAATTAAATATGGAAAAGTGAAAAAAAACCCTCCTAGGGGATTTTGCGCAGGAAAAAAATTAAAAGGGGGAAAAAAAAAAAAATTAAAATTACAAGACTAATAAAACTTAATGAAAAGTGCTAGAGCCCACCCATTTGCTCCAGTTTAAAAACACCAAAAAAGTTGATTCAAGACTAAAACAACCACATTCCTGCCCCGCCAAAGTTTCATGAATTTTTTTAAAGCAATTGTCTTTTTTGGCGGCATTGTGCTGGGGGGGGTTTATTAGGTTATAAAATTATAACAAGAAAAAAACCCCAAAAGCAGCCAAAACAATCTCGCCATAAATACAGAAGCCGAACAAAAAGCATGCCAAAACCCGCCAACAACAAAGATTTTACCCTTTTTAATGCAATAATAAATAATTAAAAATTGATTTAAAATAAGAATTGGGTTGTATTTTAGGGGATGATTAGTTATGACTTGGGGATTTAAATTTAATCCCTGAGCAATTGTTTAAAGTACTTGGGGTGATTTGGGGATGATTTGATTAAGAACTTAAAAGTTACTTGTTAAAAACTTGAGAAAAATTGAGAGACTTAAGTTAAAAACTTAGAAATTTGGGGTAAACTTAAAAGTTACTGATTAAAAAATTGATTAAGAATTAGAATATTGATTAAATTTGGGTGTGGGTAGAGGGGGGGTGGGTAAGAGGCGTCAAGTGTGACAAAGGGGAACGGTAGGGGGGGGGGGGGGGGGGGGCCTTTGGGCTTAATGCCAAAGTTGCCCTTTCAAGAGGGGTTTTTGGGTTTGGGTCGTTGGATCACCCCCCACAACGCCATACACACAGAAATATTCAAACAATAGACGGGGTGGTGGGTGGGGGGGGGGGGGGGGGGGGGGGGGGGCTTTTTGGGTTCAACTTAAACGGGTGAATTCGAGACGCCCCCAAAAAGCACTTAAAAAAATCCTGAATATTGACACAGGATCCTTTTTAAAGTCTCTCGGCCGCCTGAAAAAGGGAGCCTTAAAACAGCAAAATCACGAAGGGGTGAAGATGAACAGGGAGCCGCAGCAGAAAGCGCGAAGCCACCGCGCCATTTTTTTTATATCAAAACTGAAACAAAATGTCGGGAGGGAAATTTTACCCCCTGGCTGGACACTGACAAGGGTTTTTTCCCCCCCTCTCATACCTTTGACCCACAGGTGGGGGCTGGTAAAAGCATTGGGTTGGGCTTTTGAGGGTTGCTATCATGCCCCTTTTTAAACCGACCCGGTTGGAGCGCTGGGGTTATCTTCCCCAAGACACTGACCCTTCCCTAGTCGGGGGAAGATAGAATTTTAAAATTTTTGGGTGTTGGAATAATTAAAAGTTCTTTATGCGAATTGTTTTTCTAAAAATTCTCTTTAAACTGAAAAAATTTCATCTTGCGACATAAAAATATTTGTTTAAAAAAAAAATTTTTCAGGGCAAAAACTTCTCTCCCCCAAAAAAACACAGTTGACAGCGACTCCCAAAAGCGAGTGGGGAAAAAAAGAAAGAGCGTGGGGGCGAGTTGGGACGTGGATATTCCCTTTAGGGCCCGCAACCGCTATTATTCCCCCCTTTACATTCTTACTGTGGGCCCCGCAAATTTGGGGGTACCCCCCCTCTTTACCTTTTTTTAATTTCCAGGCCCGAAACCCCAGCGTAAACAAGAGGATGCGACACATTTATTATAGATGACTGTCGGCAGAAAAAAATGTTTAAAAAAAAAATACTTTTCAAAACTGGCTTCAGTGGAAGCAGTGGAAAAGTGTGTGGTTTTTTTTGTCAAATATAAAGTTTTAAAAGACTTTAGAGAAAAGTTTTGACGTAGTTTTATTTCACATAAAAAAGACCATTTGTGAAAAGTAGCTTTTAAATGATGTTATTGAAAAGACCGAAAACAAGGGTTAAGCAAAAACTAAAACTGAAAGTTTAGTAAATTTGTATTTAAAAGGTAAACCTACACGTATATGTTTGTAGGGTTTTAATTAGAGAATAATAAATCCCAGCCCAGGGAATACCCCAAAAAGGTTGAGGGGGGTTGAGTGGCTTGGTATTTTTTGTTCTCTGGTACAAATTTAGTAAAAAGCTTTTTTTGACAAAAAAAGTTGAATCTGTACACAAGAAATGCAATTGAATATTTGCTTGCAAAAACTGAGAAAATTTTGGGGTTTTCTCTGAATTTACAAACCCATTATGTGTGTGTTTAATCTGTTCTTACCCTTTTTTTTTTTGGTTTTGGGGAGTTTGAGTTTTCGATGTAAGAATTTCTGAATGATGTTGTGAGTTGTTAGTAAAGTTGTGGGTGCAAAACAAACGTTTGAAAAGGGTTTTCGAAAAGGGGGGTGAACAAAGTGACAGATCCCGTGAGATAGCCATGTCCTGGGTAAAAATTATGACTGTTCCCAGGGCGCCGGGACAGAACCCTTGGGAAATGAAACAAGGTCCCCAAAAATTTTTTCCCAGTCAATCCCCTTTTTTTAAACAGAACCTTTATCAACAAACTTGTTTTTTTCCCATGAATTTGAATTTGTATTAGGGGGAGGTGCACATGGATTTGTGTGGATCGTGGCACAGTGGGAGTTTGTGTATGCATGTGTGCGCGGGAGGGCGTCCGGGGGTTTTTGGAGGGGATATGGATACCTGTCTGTGAGTGTGGGATGTTTGTGCAAACTTGTGTATGCATGGGTGTATTTGTGGGCTTAAAAATTTTCATATAAAAACATTTTTTACACAAATTTGTTTTATTTTAAACGTTTTAAATTTACATTTAAAATTTTATGGAGTTTTTTTCCCCTTTATAAATACAAAGTAAAAGATTATTATGATGAAGTGCAATTAAAAGAATTATGTTATTCTTTTTTTTTGTTATCTTATTTATCTTATTTTTTATCTTTTATTTTCTCATTTATTCCCCTTTTTCTTATCTTATCGTTCTATCGGTTTATGTGTCTAATCGTGTTTTTTGTCTTTTTGTCGTATCTTTCGTATTTATCGTATTTATTTATTCATTCATTCTCTCATTCATTATTCATCTCATTTTCCCTCTATTTATCTTATCTGATCTTTTCTTATTTCGTTCCCTAATTTTCCTTTCCACCCTCCACCCCCGGTTTTTTTCCAACGCAAACACCAAAAGTGAACCTCTACAAGACGTGTCTATCCGAGGTACCCCCACGCATACTATAAAATCACACGCGCCCCGAACCCAGCATTTTCCCCCCCGAAAATGGCACGCCCGGACTTCCCCTTTTAAAATTAAAAGTTCCCCCCCTCCCAACCAACGACATCCAAAAAAACCCAAACTTTATCAAAATTAAAACAATTTTCTGTCCCCCGACCACTACCAATACAACATATGTCTTTGCACATAATACCCCGAACACATCCACCCATCTGATCAGTGTAGAAAAAAAAAAGCACTTATTTCATTCCCCTTTGTACGGTTTTCCCCGACCTTAAGTTCAAGTTATTCTTTTCTTTTTCAAAATTTCCCCAAATTTAAATTTCCCCCTCTAGTCAAATTAATAGAAAAAATCTTTGCGAATAAAAACAAATTAAAAAACCCCCATTTTGGGGAAATGAAAAACAAAAGTTGATGAAAAACCCTGAATCGAAAAACCATTATACAGCCCCCCGAATTTGTACTTTAACCCGCTCACCTTTTGAAAAACAAAAAGAACGAACCAAAGGAGCACCCCCGTCGCCGGGGAAAGCCAGACACCAAAAAGCCCTGGTACGTGCAGAACCCCCCTGAACAGAAACCGACATCAAACCCGGAGAAACATGGCGACACCCCCTGCCCGGGCGCAACAGCCAACGCCCCGGTACTGCAGAAACCCCCCGCTGAAAACCCAAACACCCACAGTCAATTGGACGGGCCATGGACGAAAACCCCCAGTCGCCGGGACACTGCCAGACAGCCCCCGCCCCGGTAGTGCGAACCCGCCGAACACCGAAAATCGATCGTCTTCATTGGTGCCCAAAAATTCAAAAAATCGGTGAGGGGGATACCGAAAATCTGCCCAAAGTCAGAAACAAAAATGGGCAAGGCCCAACCCCCCTTCGCGGTAAGCCCATTCGTACTGACTTTCAGGGCACACGACGACACTCCCGGGGACCGGGAAAAAACCCCAAGACAGCCCCATTCCTGAATTCCCGCTCAACGAAGAAAACCCAGTTCCCCGAGCGTTTGTTTAACAGTAAACACCATACCCCGGGGGTTGATGTTTCCCCCCCCCTCCCAAAAGTTTCAGGTAAAAAAATTCCCCGGGAGGAATCCGCATTTACGGCCACTCCACCTGGGAATGGAGGGCCCCCCTCCCCCAATTGTCACGAGGCGACCGTGTCAGTTTGTGCGTGACTACCCTTCCCCAAATTTAAAGTTTTCCCTTTTAAAAAAAAACCCGAGGGAAGCCAAAAGTCCTTGTTTACGCATTTTTGGAAAAAAACAACCCCTTTCCCTTATGTTTAAACTCCGGGACGAACCTTATCCTCGACTCAAGAAATCTGCAACCAATTCTAGTCCGGAATTGCCTTTAACAAATGGAACGGTTTTGAATTCCCGTTTATTTTGCCGCCCAAAAATGTAAAAATAGCAAACCTGTGAAGACATTTAGAATTTGGGAAAGGGGATATGGGCACGTGCAGAAAAAAATTATCAGTTCGGGAAACCCCCCTCACATCGGGTTCCCCCCACGATGCGAGGCTGATTTCCTTTTCCTAAGGATGCTGGACTTAAAGACTTCACATTTCCTATGCTAAAACATCCCCCGGCCCAAAAGAAGTTTGGGAATATTTTTCTTGTCTTGTTTCCCCCCCAAATGTCCAACCTGGAATATCGTGTCGAAGTTAATACGGTTTTTTTAGAGACTTCGGCAACAAACTGGGGTTTCTGTTTCACTCTCATCTCGTATTACGTACAAAAAACTCGGTCTTTCCCAGAAGGGCCCTATTTCCATGGGGGTGGCATAAATTTTCCCTGAGCTCCGGACGTGCAAGGCTATATCCCGTTCTGCCCCCGAATAGCTCGTCTTTCGGGACGCCATCATTGCTCCTTTTTAAAAACAAAGGTTTTTAGCGGCCTGTCCTGGGGTCTGACCTGACACGAGTCAAAACTGACCCGAGGATTATCGATGTGAATTTCCCAAAAAGTTTGTTCCCTGAGGGGGACCTGGGGGCTTTAGGGTGGGGTTTCCGGTTTGTAATTCCACCAGTACTTTCCCCAATGGGTCCCCCATTACCCAAAACTCAAACCCTTCCCCCCAAATGGGTGTCCTGTAACAAAACCACAGGTAGTGTGCTAAGAACCTGGATTCAGCCAATAAACTGTTTGGGTCCCCCTGTATTGGCATACGGTACCAGCCCGCCGCGAACCGGTCTGCGATGCTCCTGATTTGAACACTTTCCAGGCCCCGCCCACCCACACCCGGACGAAAGGGTTTCTGGAACACGGGCCCCACAGGTGGGGGGAGCTTCCAATCGGGGCCCCCAAGACATGAAAATATTGGATAGTACCTCTCAAAATAAAAAATTACCCCGGATGTGCCCAGTCGCTTGAGCATGCAAATCACCCCCTGTGGGGGCCCCCTTTTGGGGGCAGCAGATCGTGGTGAGTTTTCTAATTTATCTTTCCCCTTCCTTTGTCCCTTTTTGCGGATTGCTTTGATTTTTACCCCCCCGGTGCTTGGGTTTTACCCCGTGATGTCACTTTTTACAGATGGGCCCCTTTTTACCCTCTCGCCCCACCCTAGTGCTTCTGCTATCCGAGTTGTTCCCAAAGGGCCCTGCTTCAGCATTCTTTGACAAGTCGATGCCCTCTGGCAAAGTCAGGAGTAAAAGTTCCCTACCTGTTCCCCGAAAATGAATTTTCAGGCCACTTTGGTTTTGCTTCCCCCTGCCCACCACAACTGAAAAAAGCTTTAACGGTTTTAAAATGCTGAAACTTTTCCTACCACCTTCTTCATTCCCCCGAATTCTTCCGGTTTGCCTCCGTTACGGAAAAAACTCTGAAACGCTTTTCTTACTTGGTCGAAACTTGCGAGGGGCAACGGCATTCAGTCGCAGAATAGCTCTTCTTTCCCCTTAAAAAAAGATTAGTCTAGAGGACCATGAAGTTTTTTTTTTCCCGCGGCACAACGGGAACCTGCTCGAATGAGCTAAAAACATGTCCACATCATCGTACCGTTTAAAGGAAATTGTTCATGGTTGTCGCTTCCCCTTAGCCCTTTTTTCTCGCCTCCCTTTAACTCTTGCTCTTTCAGTTAATTTCCCGTTTCAAGGAAAAGATCTCACTCGCCTGACGTTGCTTGGGTCCAGCTCTAATTTCCTTAAAGCCCCTATCCTGGTCGACTTTCCCCCTAGCATACGCGTCCTCTTGTCTAGTACCATCTCTTGGACCACTTTCGTCTTCTGGAAAGCAATTCATCCTCTTTCTTTTTTTTCTCTCCAAAGGATAGCCAAAATGGAGCACCCCCCTTTTCTCAAGCTTTGCCGACTTTCTTCCCTTCCTAAGCTGAGCCAAGCTTCTTTCCCCCCCCAAACCTGGGCGCTTCCCCTTTTCCCGCACACTTCCCCTTCCTTTCCACGTTGGCCCCAGTTCCCCCCCTCCAGCTGGCCCAACTCCCCTTCCTGGCACAGTTCCTCTTCTCTCTCCTACGTTGCCCCGTTTTTCCCTTTTCCCCAAGCCTGGAAACAACCGGGTAACTCCCCCCCCTTTTCCTTCATGCCTTTGACCCCCTTGCCCCCCTAAAAGTAGTTTCTCCCTTTTTCTGCTCCCTTTTTACATTGTACAAGAAATGGGCCAAATTCCCCCTTTCTCAACCCTAACTCCACCTAGGGTGAGTGTACTGAAAAGCGGGCTGCACGACCAAACTTGCGCACCCCCCAGACTCTCCTAACCCAGGCTTACCAAACGAAAGGTCGGGAAGGGGGGTATCCCCGGTGTTTCGGAGTTTACACATCCCCTTTTTCTTGACGATCACGGGCATCGGTACCTTTGGACTTAGTTGCGATCCCGGGTTCCCGCCCATTACCACAGACTATCAAGTCTCTAAAGGGACCAATTTTTTTTTTTTTTCAAATTCAGAACCCCCCACAAGAGAAAATTCACTCTTTTCAATCGTAAAAACGAATATCCCGAGTCCCCCAAAGGGAATAAATACAATTTTTACTTGGCAACCCAGTGTCTTTTCTAAACACTGCCCTCCCCAAAACCCTAGGCACGGTTAACATGAGACATTAATGACCAAAATTTGAAAATTTCTTTTAACATTTTTAGTCAAAAATTTCTGTGCCATCAATACATTCCCCGCACCCATAAAACAGTAATTGATAAGAAAGAGGAACACAAAAACCCTTTAAACCCCGGTTGCAAACCCCAGGGCAACAAAGACACTTTTCCCGGAAATTTTTTAGGATTGCCCAAATAACCCCGTTCCTCCCTATGACGGCGGGCTCCCCCAACCCCCCAGCGTACAACTATATTCTATATCAGTTCCCATCCCCCAAATAAACACAAAACAATCCCAATATATTTTTTTTATGGGTACCCGAAGTTTTTTCCCAAATTATCCCCAATCCCACCCCCCTTCCAATATTTCACTGTAAAGACAGAGCAGGGAATTGTATTAAAATTTTCCCCCCTTATACACCCCCCCCCCCTTTTACGAAGGTATGAACGCCACACAACAAAAAACACACAAAGAAAATACGGTGCACAAAAAAAAGGCTTTTTTGCATTCACACACGCCCCAAACCCCCAGATGGAGATGAAACACCAGACTCATATATCAAACACAAACGTTTTCCCCCAAAAAAAAGAAGGAAAAAAAAAAAAAAAAAAAAAAAAAAAAACAAACCCCCAAAAGAATCCCAATATACTAACAGCAATACCACCCTCACGCATGGCCCCCTTTTTATTTAGCTGTATGAATCTAATTAAACCTTTCCCTCAGGAGGGACAGACAACCCTAGCCCCCTAAAGGTAAAACCAAAGGGGCAAAGGGGGAAAACATACCCGGAATTGGGGGTGAACTATCAAGACGGTTGTTACCCCCTAAAAACCAGATGCCCCCGCGATGTTTTCTTTTTCCCAAAATGAATCTTTATACTAATTTTTTGGCCGGTGTCAAAATACCGGGGCACCCAAAAATTAAACCCCCCAAAAAGTTCAACAATTTTTCAAATACCCCAACCAATGTTACTTTCAATATTCTTCGAAATCCCCGGTGGGGGTTGACACTGCAAGAAAAAAAAAAATCTTCAAAAAAAAAAAAACACACAAAAAAAAACAACGGCAAAACGGTTTCCGATATTATGTAAACTCGGGTTTTTACGACGCCCCCCACAAAAGACGCCCAAAAACCCAAAACCCTTTACGAAACGTTGATGAAATAGGGGAAAAATCGTGATGCGTCGAAAGCGCGGTCCCCTACCCACGGCACCAAACCAAATTTGGATCGCCGCAGATGGTATAGGGCGACCCCCGAGTTGCCCCCCCTGAAGACAAGAGTTGAAGTCGGGGAACTGCACACCCCGGATGTGGGGGGAAACGACCCTCCCGACCCCGGGAAGCACCTCCCGGTCCCGTGGTCCACTCGGGAGAGGAGTGGGGAGGGGTGACAGTGGAAGAACGGGTTTACAACTCCCCCAAACCCCAAGGGCCCCTCGATTTGTTTTGTAGGGGGGTACAAAAAAATCGCCGAAAAAAGTGAAAAAAAAATGTTTCCACGAAAAATACAATTATAATTATTTGTTGCTTCACTAAAATAAAAAAAGTTCTCATGTTTATATTAAAACCCAAAGTAAATAGTGATTTGGGAATTTTTAAATCTGACCCCTACAACCAGCCACCCCTTTACATAAAAATTTTCTCTCACCAAAAAAGTTCCCTTACACATTTAAACCAATTTCATTGACTTTCCACTTCCATCAACAGCCACGAACATAATTATAACCGTCCCTTCAAAAGTGATTATACTGTCTGAGTTACATACATTTCCCATCTGGGTCTCCAAGACAATGATTCAATAGGATTATAAATCATATCACTCTAACGAACAATCCGACGTTAGTGACCCCCAGTACCGGTCACAATTCAGGATCCATTACCTAGTAACATGCTTAATAGAATCAAACACATTTCAAGCAAAACCAAAGTAATAGAATTGAACCCGGGTATCCAAATTTCCTAGCAGGCACAATCATAATCCTACAATGTCATCAGAAATTATCAAGCGCTTAGACAATCACCAATTAATAAGCTCGACAAGGATTTCCGAGCGCTGCTATATATTGTCTACTGACACCACAATGCTGCGAAAAACATCTTGAATACTAGCGCACCACCGTCCACTAAAACAACCATATACATATATATATATATATATACATCAATTGTAGGTTTCTGAGGCACAATTCCTAAATATCTTAGACACCTTTTATTATTATCATGCTACTTCTCTTTTTATTTTCCAATCGTAATCACCTGTACCAAGTAACAATCATGAATTCACCTGCAAATCTTTAACAGTAATTGAAAAAAGAACTCTTATTAATATAAAGAGAACTATAAATGTCTGTTCTAGCTCATCCCCCCTCAACCAGTTTCGGGGGATGACTCTAGAACAGACATTTTATAGTTCTCTGACAAGTAAGACTTCAACAATGAATTAAAAATGATAATCCAGCACACATTTTTTCAATAAACAAAAAAATAACGATTTTTTACAAACAAACATACTGTGCAGGATTATCCGTTTTCAATACTAATTTACTAAACTTTTCAGATTTTAGTTTTTGCTTAATCCTTTGTTTTTCCTGATTATTTTCAATAACATCATTTTCAAGCATACATTCATCAAATGAGTTTCTTTCTTTCATGTGAAATAAAACTACAGTCTTTAACTGTCTTCTAAAGTCTTTTTAAAACTGAGTTATATGTTTGACATAAATCTACACACTTATCCCAGCATGTCTTCCACTGAAAGCTAGTTTTGACAAAATGTTTCTTTTTTTAACTATGTCTTTTCTGCTGAACAGTCATCTATAATAAATAGTGTCTGCGTTCCTTTAAACAGTCTATAAAAGAGTTCTAAACACTCACTCAGTTTATTGCTAGGATCAACTAAATATACGTCATCATCTGTCCATATAAACCTTCTATCATGATATGTTTTGTTCCATTCAAGCGTTGGACAGAAAATTACAATATAATCAAAATTATAGCGATAAACTGTTTGTAATAGGTCTAGGACAAATATTGTTTTTCCACAGCCAGTTTGTCCACAAATCAATGAACAATGAGGCTCTTTTGTCATAAAGTTTAACTGCTCCATAGTTTTTATAACAGAATTTAATTTAATTTAATCCTGTTATTATATTCATCATACTCTCTGTCAGAACTTGTTCAGTATAATAAAACCCTATAAGGCCTAAATGTGTAAGATTAATCCAATTCAGTTCTGTAAGATTGTTTCTATTTAAGTCAACAATGATTTTGTTGCTTGTTGTTATGAGCTTAATATCCTCACCGTTGTTAAGAACGACGACGGTAACTTTAAGACGTTTAACGTCTAAGTTTTGCCAGCTAATATTAATTCCTTTTATAAGGACGTCACTAACGCCCACAACCCCATCCCTCTCCACATCTTAAGACAGAAATTTCAAATATCATTGTGAACGTGTCTCCTAATTTCCTGTGCGGAAAGAACTGTAATTTTGTAGAAGCTTCCTTTAAAACCGTTTCTTTTCTGTGGAGGATGTACTGTTTTTTCTCATACGGGTTATTTCAATCTCTTTCCGACTATTGTCCTCTGGCATAAGACTTATATGTAAAGGGCCAGAGTTGAGTGCTTTCCTGAAACTTTTTTGACGGCTAAAAAATGTAAATGGGCTTATGAATTCAAATTTTATGTCCCATTCTAAATATGGTTCTAAGTGCCATTTGCTGTCAGGTTTTCGAACTATTTTATATTCATACTGGCCAGCATTATTTGCTTCTACATTGCGCAGTTGCTCTAGTTTAGGAAACTTTTTGCTGTCGCCAACCTCTTTGCGTTTATAATCACCATCTTTAGTGTACTCAAAACCATACAAAGCGCCTATCTCACCATTCTGTTCAAAGTCCGCAACGTCTGCAAGGTCTTTTAATTCTAAAGTTATACACCTCACAGGCGCTAATGTAACTCCTGGTTCTTCTGGCCCACGCGACATGTTTTAGTACAACGTATTATTTTATTTCCAAAACAATGTGCAGGTTATCACATTTCACGACTTTCCCCGTTTTGTCTTTGATTTTATATTAAATGATCCGACCCTCCCACAAACTAATCTTTTAAACTGTAAATTAGGGAATTGTATAATTTCATAATCGCAATATGCAGCTTTCCCTGACGGAAGAGCTCTTAAAACAGTTGAGGGCCTTCCATCATATAAGTTTTCATCAGTGCTCAGCTCATCCAAATGAACATAAAGTAATGAATGTAATGCAAGATCGAGCGGATTTTCTCCCTCATAAGTAGTTTTGTTTGGCGCAACTCTAAAACTATGAACGTCTCGATTGGCAGTTGTAAAGCCTAACATTTTAGCTAGCTCTTCATCAAAATAGTAACCTACTTCTTCTTCTTCAGGCTTGAAGGCCAACATTGTTTTCAGATTCGCATTGTTAAGTTTGAGAGTAATGTCAAAGTTACTCATTGCTTCTTTTAGTGAGCAAAACCCGTAATAACCATCAGGTATGGTTAACTGGCTAACTAATTGTCCTCTATTATTAACTTTTTTAATCTTATTATTCTCCTTGGATTCGTTATATTAAACCATACGATTTTGTAAAAAATTTCATGAAGTGCAACCATTTTGGCTCCGCAATTGTTATCAATAGCATGTTCTAAAAACGAAGGACGGTCTTGAGTTGTTATTGTTACAAACATTTTTTAAACGAAATAAAAATGAGTGCATTTAAATATACTGATGCAAAATATTCTGTTGGGCCGCACTACAATCTTAAAAATATAACAACTGATACTCTTGACATTTCTGTGACTCAGTCTGACACCTTTCAAGTAAAGGTTAGTACTCCATTGAAGAGCTATCTTAACCCCCCTATTAAAAACGACCACATCCCAAAAGTGTGGTTTAGTCATCCGATGCAGTTTTATCAGAACCAGTTAAACTTTGCTGTGTTTTGTGCATCAACTGGGTGTGGAGTGTCGTATGCTGATCATTTAAATCATCCTGATCCTTTGGTGAGGTCAGTGTACAGATTTCATTTTTATTACACTTTCAGACGTATTTTGACTGAACTGCAAGCGCCATTACCAAATGACAAACCGTTTAATCCATTCAGCAACAGAATAGACATGAAGGCTTTTGAAAGGATCTGTAACGAATTCAATATTAAGGCTAAGACAGACTTTAGACAAAAGTTGGATCTTATTCAAGGTCTAGGCACCCCTTATTTTGGGGCGTGCACAGAAAGTATAACTATGCCTGGAATCCTCCTTACACATCTTTCTCTTCAGGCACAGCTGTTCACCTAGGGTCCATAGAGCAAAAGCATAAACGCATGGACAACATTTATCTTAGACACTTCTAAGGGCCTAACTAAAGCAGGAATAGAACGAATAAACGACTCTGTTCGTACTTACGTTTGGTGTTTGCTAGGTTCGCAAGTACAAACGAGATCGAACATAACAGATCCCTTATACTGGCTTTGATGCACAAATACAATACTTAGCAAATTTAGAGGACGCCATTAATTCTACAGTTGATTTACCTTCAAGTATAAAAAGGTACCAAAATGTTTTACAATTTGCAAGATCGAAAGTAGACTTTGCTGTTGGCACTGGTTTCTACATGCTGCCTTCTGACCTCAGGCTCCAGATAGGTACAATAATAAACTACAATAATGAAATCCTTGTGGCAGGCAATGAACAGAAGTCGGAAAAAACGAAATAAATTCTGAGCCAGTAATATTGCAAGCAGTAAAAAAACAAGATGACCCCCAAGAATAAGTCATCCAATCCCCGTGGCCCAAAGCCCGAAGACCGTTGAAGACTACGAAAAAAATAACGACCATGAATATGAAAAGACAGCACTTGTTCTTGGATTAACTGGCCTAGGATTACTTGGTCTTTATTCTTAACTAAAAATTAACCCAACTATTAAGAGAACTAATGCCCATAAGTGCTCAGCCATAAAGCCAACTACTTTGCCTGCAGTAGACAAAAGCCAGCTAACAACACCCCTAATATACCCGGTAAAGAGTCTATAGCTTTACCGGCTAATTTTTTTAATAAATCCGCAAGATGATCAAGCTGTTTTTTTACCCATGATTTTATCAGGCGGTGATGGAGGCGATGGTGGTGGAGGCACCGGCCCTTGACCACCGCCGCCTGTAATAGCCATTACCAGTGTACTTATTGCAAATCCTAAGGCTGTTATAACGCTTACTAATGTGACACCTTGCTCTCTAAACAGTGTTCTTATTCGTTCTGCTAGTGTCGTGTCTTCATATAAAATTCTTTGGATAGTTTCTCTTATTCTGCTCATTTGAGTTCGTAATTGTTCTCGGTTAGTAGACAACACTTCTAGTCTTGCTGATCTTTCTTGCTCAAGATCTTTTAGTCTTTGGGCTATTCTTTCTTTAATATCATGCCCTAAGTTGGTGTCATCAGCCTCAACGAGTTTTTCTTTTTCTCTTTTTATATGCTCATCTAGTTCACCTAGTTTTGCTAAATTGTTTTTAATTCGCCTCTGATGCTTCTCAAAGCATGATCAAGGGCCGCTATTTCCCGCATAGGCAATGGGGAATCATTAATTGTTTTTAACGCTGTTTCTTCTGAAAAACTGGTTTCTGCTTCTATTGCATTTATTATTTCATCTGCTGATTGATTTAAAACTTGAAGTTCCATGTTTTGTATTTGGTTAGCTGTTGGAAGTTCTTGCAGTGTGTTTTGAGTTTAGCAACTGCATCTCTATCTAATTTTGGTTTAGCAATGCCAAGGCGATTTTGTACGCTCGCAGGGAGTCTTTGTCTAATTGAACCCACGGCTAAAAACTTTAATGGGTCTCGTTTAGTTGTAAGCTGAACGCGTTGTCCTTGGTCGTTTCTTACAAACAAATGGCCATCATCATCTCGTTCAAAATCATTAGGGTCTAAAACTTCGGGAGGTTCAAGGCCTAAATTTTGGTACAATGATCTAACATGACTTTCTGTTAATTCACGCCGCATTGAGAGCTCTGTGCGATGCTGTGTCATTTCACTCATGTCGTCTCCAGGATCAGGAACATCATAATCTTCTTCGCCTTCAATGCCTGCCATGTTTTAAATAATTAACTTTTTATTTGCTTCATAAAAATGTCACAAGCATATGGTTCAATTCTTGACCCGCATAGAAGACTGAAAGAGCCCTTTGGCGTGAAGGGAAATAAACGGAATATTACTGTTCCAAATAATCCATCTACTATTGATGCGGATCAAATTCTTACTGTCAAATTTCCAGACCTAGGAGCGGATGAAGTGATTGTGCCAGGTTCTGCGCGTCTTACTTTCAAAATAGAACTCACTTCAACAACAGACCCCAACAGGACAGTTGTACAGAATTTGGGGCGGGCAATCGTTAAGAAAATTTCTATAAAACTTGAGAGACAAGAAATATTTTCTTTACATATGCAGACATATTTTTAACTATTCTGATCTATGGCTAACCGGGAACGAAAGGGCTGATCTTTGCGTTTCAAGGAATCGAAAATGAAGAAGCACTAAAACATAGAATAGGCGCTGAAGATGCTAAAGACGGCAAAAGGTTTGTAGCCGTAAGTTATGCATATGGAAATCGCTTTTTCATACCCCTAGATTTTGAGTTGTTAAAAGCGCATGCCCATACTTTCAAGGAGCATTGAAAGACAGATTGTCATATGAACTAACTTTTAATGACTACAAATATGTTATTATATGTACAGACACCGAAGCAAAGTACAGCATTTCTGACATCTCGTTAGAGTTTGACATCGTTAGCAACCTAACTTAGCGAGGCTGATCGAGCAACAATATCAGTCAAAATTAGCAATATATTACGAAAGAGTGATTTTTCATTCTAAATATCCTAAAAGCAGGCAGACACTATATGGAATTTTAGTTTTAGTGCCGCAGCAAGATCGCTTAAAGGTATTTTATTGCTGTGTGAAAATGAAGAACCATTCAAAAGACAACCTGAAAATTTTGTTAATCCCAAAATAACGAAAGTGCAATGTACAATTGAGGGTAGTCCTAACCAAATCTACGCTAGCGGCTTAAACCTTATCAGCATTTTGATGAAATAAGAAAACTGTTTGGAGGTGGGAGGTGTAGAAAATCCAACAGTTGACCTTGTGTCTAAAGATCTACATCTTCACAGTGTTAGACTTGATCATTATTTAACAACGAAATACGGTTTATGGATTGACCTAAGGTCAACGAGGATAATCAGTTACATGGAAGCGGGAGAACTGTTAGAGACATAATAAACATTCAAATTGATAAAGAAAAAGAGGCCGATAAACCACTTAACGTGTATTTGTTTTTAATATATGATGCGCAGCTGAATATTCAAGATAACAGATTAAAAGATATACAATACTAAATTATTTTTATTTTTATAAAAAGCATGTCTGTTCAGGTTTATCCAAATACGCCTACAGCACCAGAGCCACCAAAAGAAGGGATAGTAGAAACCCCTAACATAAAAACCTTCAGATTAACAAACATTACGCAAATGCAACAAAAACTAGAGCTAGACCTATCAAAATTCAGCAAAACCAAACGAAGGTATTCTGCTGCCTTTAATGCTGTTACATATATGTTAATACTGGAGCATCGACTATAAGTGCTGATCAGCAGGGACAAGTGTTGGTCTCTTAGCAACAGGTGTTGGTGCGCCCGCAGCTTTACCACTAGGAGGTTTGTCTTTAGCTCTTGGTGTGTGTTCATTAGCGTAAGTGCTGCTGGCAAAAAATTAAAAACTAAACTCCAAAAGCACACAGCTATGGTTCAACTAATAACAGCTAAACTTAGTTCGTTCAAACTGACAATAAATAAAGCGCTAGCTGACTCAAACATCACGGATGAAGAATTTAGCGTTTACAGGCCGATTTTGATGACTATAAAAGACAAAAGTTTGATCTTCAAAAAAAGGCGAGGGCAAGTTTTTCTCAACAGCCAGACGCCGAACAGATAAAAAAGGAATGTTTAAAAAAAGTAAACGAGACATTAAACTCTGTTCTAAACAGCTCACAGTAACAACATCAAAGGGCGTTTATACTTTAGTTTATGAGTCCAAGCACAAAAAGCCGTTGATATTGATTCTGATTAAGACGACTTGGAGTCGTTTTTTTTTTTAATTTAAATAAATATTTTGAGTTAGAAAAGAAACTCAACATGGATAAGATATATGAAGGACCGGGACGAATTGTTTGAAGGAATGCTTAAGGGAGAGCGTTTGCCAAAAGCTTTAAATGAGTTTAATCTAGAAGTCATTGATCCAACAAACGTACAGGCAAGTGTTGCTCATGCTATTTCTCAAGTTCCAGGTAAACTAACAATAGACCCGCCAGTTAAAGTAATGTTAGCTGTTTTAATTGACTATATAACAATAAATGAAGAAAATCTAGAAGTCTGGGTCTCAACTAAACAACAGACTATTCTTTCTCATAATGACTTAACACCTGGTTGGGCAGACCAACTGCTTACACAGTTTGATGTGGCCGCTGAAGAAGCTAAAATGAGAGGCTCTGGTTGGTCAGAGGGCGAAGTCTTAGAGATCAGATTAAAACAGGCTAAGTATGCACATTGTAGGCAAAGCTTACATTCCACTACCTCCAGCATTAGTCGCAAAAAGAGCAGTTCTAAACATAAAGAATTCGGACGACAAATGTTTTATGTGGTGTGTTCTTGCAAGGCTGCATCACGTCCGCAAAAACGCAGAGAGAGTGTCTAACTATGAACCTTACAGCAATGATCTTAACTTTAGCGGAATATCCTTTCCTGTTAGCGTGGATCACATTGATCAGTTTGAAGAACAAAACAACCCCAAAAACTGTTAATATCTACACATGGGATGAGGAAACAAATCTACTGCTATTAGAGCGTCTAAAAACAGCCCAACAATAGGGATCCAGACAAAAATCATGTTGACTTACTACTGATGTTTTCACCAGCAGGGCTACCCCATTACACATTGATACGAACAATGAGTAGATTATTGGCGCATACTGCAAAAAACAATAACAAACAAGAATTCTGTAGAAAATGTTTAACAAGAATTCCATCCGTTAAAGCAGCGAGCGAACATAAGAAACATTGTATCGGCCCAGTTGACTGTAATACAGAACTAATTACGCCCCCACCCGGATCTAAAGTTAGTTTTAAGAACTGGAAACGGCTGCAAACAAGTCCATACATTGTTTACGCAGACTTCGAGTCGCTTATTGTTCCTTATGAAGGCCCGACGCCACAGAAACTTCCTAAAACAGCCTTTGTGAGTAATCATCAGATTTGCTCATTTGTCTTCATTGTTGTCAGGTCGGATGGTGCCCATTCAAAACCAGAATTATACAGAGGGCCTAATGCTGCAGAATACTTCTTAAAACGCATGCAGCAAGTGCGTAACGCCTGTTCTAATAATCTAAACTTATCTGAAATCATAATGACGCCCGAAGACCAACAACAGTATGACTCAGCCACACATTGTTGGATTTGCGGTTTAGAACTAATGTCTAACAGCGAGGAAGCCAATCCGACAGTAAGAGACCATGATCACATTAGCGGAAAGTTCAGAGGAGCAGCGCACAACAACTGCAATCTTCAACTAAAGTTTGAACAAAGACATGGAAGCTGCCCATCTTCTTTCATAACTTGCGAGGTTACGACTCTCATCTTATAATGAAAGCAGTAGATGACGCCTTTAGGATAACATGCATTGCACAGTCATCAGAAAAGTACATGTGTTTCACTTTAAATAACACGTCTTTTTATGACTCTATGCAACACCTGATGGGATCATTAGAGTCACTGGCTATGTCCTTAAAGTCCTGCCCAATAACAGAAGAATATTTTGACCCAACTCTTGTTAGAAAGGGCGTTCACCCTTATGAGTACATGAACAGTTGGCAAAGGTTTGACGAAGATACACTTCCGACTAAAGACGCGTTCTTTTCTAGTCTTAGAGGAAAGGGCATTAGTGATTCTGATTACCAGCATGCTCAAGAAGCATGGCAGAAGTTAGATTGTAAAACGATGGGAGACTATCATGATGCATACTTGATGGCTGATACATGTTTGTTGGCGGACGTCTATGAAAATTACAGAAAGACCTGTATGAAACATTACAGCCTGGATCCTGCGCATTAATTTCTGCTCCCGGGATGAGCTGGGACCCTTTCTTAAAATTACTGGAGTACAGTTTGATTTATTGTCAGATTTACCAATGATTCAGATGATTGAAAACGGATTGCGTGGGGGAATTAGTATGGCGTCGCATCATTACTGTAAAGCAAACAACCAAATACTGGACGACTATGATCCAAGTAAAAGGTCTAACTATCTCATGTATTTAGATGCAAACAATCTGTATGGTTGGGCTATGAGGCAATCACTTCCATTACGCAACTTTAAAATATACACAGGCGGCGGTACGAATAATATTCAAAAGGCATTAAGTGGTTGAACAGTTTAACGCCTGATCGCCATCGGGGCTTTATTCTAGAAGTTGACTTAGAATATCCTCATGAACTCCATGACCTACATAATGACTACCCATTAGCAGCAGAAAGTCTAAAGATGAATCCAAGAGAGCCGCCTAAACGTGTGCCTAATCTTCGAGGCAAAAAAAATTATGTTTGTCATTACAGACTTCTACAATTTTATTTAAGACATGGTTTAAAGTTGACGGCTGTTCATCGTATAATTGCTTTTGATCAAGAACAGTTCATGAAACCATACATCATGAAGAACACTGATCTTAGAACTAAATCCACAGATGCTTCAGAAAAAGACTTTTTCAAGCTAATGAACAACAGCTGTTTCGGAAAGACTATGGAAAAATCCGCACAAGCGTAAAGATGTCAGATTGGTCACCAGAGAAACGAAGCAATTAAGCTGACTTCAAAACCAAATTATCAGGACTTTAGAAGATTTCATGATCAGCTTTTTGGCATAATGATGAAGAAAAAGAAAGTCAAATTGGACAAACGTGTTTTTATTGGGTTTACTGTTTTAGAATTATCAAAGCTTTTGATGTTAGAATTTCTTTATGACTACTTTAAACCCACGTATCCAGAGTCCAGAGTACTTTACACAGATACAGATAGTTTGTTATAGATATCCCTACTAAAGACATCTATAAAGACATGGAAATGGAAGTAGCTAAAGGGCATGCAGGATGGTACGACACATCTGATTACCCAAAAGATTCGCCTTTGCATTCATCCATTAATAAGAGGTTTTAGGAATGATGAAGGATGAATTGTCTGGAGGGGTGATCAAGGAGTTTGTTGTTTAAGGTAAAAAATGTACAGTCTTTCGAGCCAGGAGAAAACCATTAAGATAGCAAAGGGAATATCTCGCAGTGTTGTGCAGTCAAACATATCGCATGACAACTACAAAGAAGCATTGTTCAATAAACATACTTTTCATCATGACAACGTAAAACTACGATCTAATCTACATGAGATCAACACAACTGTTGTAACAAAGAAGTCATTAGATAGAACAAACACAAAACGAGTATTTGTTGATCCAGAGTTTTCATATGCAATTGGGCACTGGAGAAACAGTATAATTACATATCTTCTTCACCCAAAAAGTTTATATTCGGGTTCATATTTTTCCTGAAATTTATCTAGAAAATCAATCATATCATCTTCCAATTCATTCAAATTTTTTCTCATGTTTGCTTGACGTGCTCGAATTTTTTTATTATTTCAAGATATTCTTTTTCCCATTTTTGATAGTCAAAATTTGGGATTTTGGGCTGTAAGTGATCTGGATGCAGTGCCATGTGTCGATGAATCCTCGTAATTGTTTCTTTAACAGCAGAATACGTATCATATGATTCTCGTATTAATTCCTTAATAGCAGAACACGCATCATATGATTCTCGTATTAATTCCAAGTTCTCTTCATTTATCATTCTTGTTTCGTTCTGTGCTTCCTTCTGAGCTTCATTTTAAACTCAAATATATTTACGTAAATTAATTAAGCGGAACTGTGTCTGGTGGGATTATCTGCAGTTCTTCCTTCACAAAAGATCTTTGAGGGGCCGGTTGTTTTGTTGTGTCAGTTTCTCGTAAATAATACACAGGCGGATTCATTTTTACAATTCTTTTTATTTCATACGGATCAACACTCCAAACTGGATCTGTTGCCCTGATGCGAGTGTCCCCTTCTGCTTCCCCGGTAAATAAAGGTGCCTTACTTTTAAACCAAACGGTAATAGTTTGCTGGTTGTACTGGAGTCTTTAGCAACATTTACTGTTTGTTTTTTGATTGCTTGTACTGGTTTTAGCCCTTTAAATTCTTCATTATTCATTGCGCGCAAAACTGAGGGCAATCTTCTAACCCATTCTGTGTTGCGAGAATTGTCAATCAGCTCTCTGTGATACTGGTAGGAAAAAAGTCTTTCAGATAACTGTTTGTTAAAGTTTTCAACTAAAGCCTGTGATCTGTGAACTCCCGGAATGCCTCTTTTAATGGTAACTCTATGTTTTAACAATAATTGATTCACTTGGCCTTTAAATTCTTTTCCATCATCGACTTGAATCATGCGAGGATAAGTTAGCGGGCCTCGTTGGTATATTAGTTGTATGGCAACAGCAACAGCAGAAGCACTCTTTTGTGTTAATGGTTCCGCATCTTTGTATCTTGAAGCTATGTCAATGACTGTGAGCGTGTACTTAAATCTTTTTCGTCTAATCGTATCATGGGGCAAATATAGAAGATCCATTTGATGGGTGTCGTTCGGTATTGGGTTCACAAAGTGTGGTCTCTGTATTCGTCTACGCGCAGGAAAAATAAATTTGCCAAACGCTTTTTTTGAAAAACCTTTCCCCTTCGCTGTTTTTCGCTGACTCCCCCGCGGTTTGGGTTTTGGGCTTTTTTATTGCTGGATTCCCTTCCAAAACCTTTTTGGGGCCAAATTTAATAGTTTTTTGTTCATTTTTTTTCACCAATATTTGCGCAAACAAAATCCCCACGGCGGTCTCCCAAAAGGGACGAAAACACGTTTTTCTTGATCATTTTTTTTTTTCGATGGCTGATAAAAGTCGTGAATTTTGGTGGGGGAAATGTCCGATTGGGGGCCTTTTAAAAGGGATAATATTCTTTATTCCCTGGTCAACGTCTTTAAATTTTAAGCGCATGCCCCTGTTTTTTCAGTTTGTTTTTAAATTAAAAATCAAACTGCTCAATTTTTCGGTTTTTATAGTGATCTTGTGCTGGGGTAGTTGCCCCAAGGGCTTTTGTTTTTCCCTTTTTCTTCCCCGGGGCATCCTGCAGTTTACTAAACGCTTTAATTTTACTTCCGCAAAAGCAAGCGAAATTCACTACTGCACCGCCTATCATCATTACGAAATAAACCCCTTTTTATAAATGTTTTTTTTTTAATTTTACATATTGTACTGTCGGGGAATTTTTTCCTTCCCTTAAAAACTAAAAATTTTTTGTAGAAAGGAAGCTGCTATAACAGAAAATCGGGTTTTTGAAAAATCCTAAAAGGGCCCTAGCTTGCCAAAAATCTGCGGTTTTAATTTTTTAAAAAAATTTTTAACCAAGCATTGTGTATCCCATTTGGGGCCTCCAATAACAGCTGAAGGGTATACGGTTGGCAAAAATTTTTTTTCGGTGCCATTTTAAAAAAAATAAAAAAAATTTTAAATTAAATTTAAAAAAACACGAACGCCGATGTTTCTGCTACAAGGAAGCCAAAACCCTTCCTGAACTTATGTTTTAAAAATTTACCGGGTTAAAAGCCCAAAGCAAATTATCCCCAAAAAAGGAAAAGGACTGTATTCTTTGGCAGCATGGGGGGAAAAACAAAATTTCCTGGGGAAATGAATTCAGTTTAGAACAAATTAAACCGTTTTCGCCAAAAGGGACTTTGTAAAAGTATCATAACAGGTATGAAGGGGAAAACGGGAAAAGAAGGGAAAAAAGGTGGGGCCCCAAAGGTCTTAGTTTGTACACAAAAACTAGTTAGTAGATTTCCCTCCTTTTGAATTCGGGAAAAAAGATTTTTGTATGATTTAAGCGGGTCCATTTTTAACAAATTTCCTTAAAAGCCTAGGTGTGATCTGTATTACAGATTTGGAACTTTTTATTGTCCCCCGCTAATTCATGGGATTAATTACTTTTAATCATATAGATTTTTTTTCCCCAAAAAAAAGACCTTTCCCCAAAAAATCGGGCAGGTCAGAAAACATTAAATTTCGGGGTGGAGGAAAGTGCCCAAAAAAAAAGCCTGGGGACGTTGCACCAGGAAAAAAAATTAGCAGAGTGGAAAAAAACCAAAAAAAATTTAAAAATTTTCAAGCCCAGATTATTGCCCCCTAACAGGGGGATTAATTATTTTTTAATCAAAAAGATTTTTTTTTCCCCTTCAAAAAAGGCCGACCCAAAGAAAATAAACAGAATCAAAAAACCCAGGGAAACCAAGTGGAGAAAGGGGGGCAGAAAAAAACCCCTGGGCGCGTTGCGGGCAGGAAAAAAATTTAGCAGGGGGGAAAACAAACAAAAAAAAAAATTACAGTTCAATCAAAAATTTTTGGTTTTCATAAGGAAAAAGGGCTAGAGCCGCAGCCAGTTGTTTCAACCCCGGCTAAAAAAAGCCCAGAAAAAGTTGTTTTAAGGCCTACAAAAACCGGGGTTGCCTACACCGCCAAAGCCCTTATATTTTCAAAAGCAATTGTCATTTTTGGCGGTTTTTGGCTGTTGGGGGGGGTTAACGGTTTTTAAAATATAAAAACAAAGACAAAAAAAACCAAAGATTTCCCAAACAATCTCAACCACAAAATAAAAAAAGCCAAAACACAAAGTATGCTAGCCCCACCAACAAAAATTTCTTTTGTCCATTTCAGATGCAATAATACTTTAAGAAATTAATTAAAAAATTATAAATTTACTTGAATAAAAACTTGGTAGAACTTAAGGATGAATTAGTTATGATCTTTGGGGTTTACTTTATAAGAATTTGAAGGACTTGGGTTAAAACTTATTAAAAAACTTAGAAGGACTTGAGGTTTTCTTGAGGATGACTTTTGTAAAACTTAGAAGTCCCCCAGGGGGGCTTGAGGCAAATTGGAAAAAATTAAGGTGACTTTGGGGTAACTTTAGTTTAAAAAAATTAGAAGTGAAATTTTAGTGTGTGCATGGGGGGGGGGCGGGGGTGGGGGGGGTGGGGGGGGGGTGTGGGCGCGCACCTTTAAATTTTTTATAAGAAAAATGTTCAGAATTAATATAGTTTATTATCATAAAAAAAACAAAACAAAAACCCAAAGACAGCACAAAAAACAACAACAATAACCCCTTTAAACACGATCGCACGCCCCACACGCACGCACCCCACACAAAATAGGGAGGCGCTTGCATGGGAAAAAAATTTTAAAAGGGTTTTTTTTGGTTCGCGCTTGACGCCGTAAATTCAAGACGGCGGGCGGGTCTCTCTGTCAAAATGAAAAATTAAATTTAAAACCCCCACCAAGTGCAATTTTTCAAAAACTTGATTTAATAAACAAGACAAATTGAATAAAGTACACTCCGGGGGCCGCTGAAAAGGCACCTTTGAAGCCGGGCGTTGAATAGGAGCATTGAAAGGGAAGTGGGGGCAAGAAGAAGTTTTAAAACCGAGCCCCCGGGTTTTGCATAACCCTTTTTTTTAGAATTTTTGTTTATTTCCCCTTTCTGGGGGGTTTGGCAGGGGCTTAAATGTGAATGTTTGTGCTCCAGTTGGTGGCACATGTGGAATCTGTTTTTTCCCGTAGTTGGCATATTCGGAAAACCCGCAGCATGGGCTTTTTAAAAACCGGGTTAAATTACTAAGGAAAAAGTTTAAAAAAAGTCCAACACAAAAAAAACTGTTTTAATCCAAAAAGTTCCTTGCCAAATGCACGCAGTTTTCTAGCGTGGTCAACGAATATTCCGTTTTTTTTCTTTAACCCGTCCCCCCCCAAAGTTGCTGTATTTTTCCCCCTGTTTTTGGGCCCAGTCTCATGCCCCTTTTTCACAAATTCAAAAAAAAATTTCCCCAAATTTGGGAAAGTAGTTTATGATTTTGTTTGTGCCCTTTGCCTTCAATGTTTTTCCCGACCCCCTCTTTTCAGTCTGTTGATGATTTCATCTTTTACTTTCGGGGGTTGTTTAAAAAGGCATTGTAAATTTCCTCTTTTGTTATTTTTTTTTTTAAAAAGTCAGCTTTGTTTGCAAGAAAGGATTCAAGAAGTTCGTGGAGTTGGGAAAAATTTTTTCCCTGCTCTTTTTTTATTGTACCTTTCCGTTTTTTGAATTTTTGCTTCAAGTTTTCTTTTGGGTTTTTTTGGCAGGTTTCTGCGGTTTCCCTGCAGTTGAAACTTGGGGTAAACAAAAATCTTTCATTTTCCCCAAAATAAACAAAATATTCATGCAACGCAGCTTTTTTTTCCTCATCTAAATTTAACAAAGACTGAAATATTGGTTGGTTTGGGAGGGTTTAGTACCAGGGGTTGGGGAAAAAAATGGCGTTTTTTTGAATAGAAAAATCCAAAAAAGAGCTTGAAGTGCAGCTTTGAAACCCTAATTTTTCCGGTGCTAATTCTTGTGAAGAAAAGGGCAACCCTAGGAAAAACCCTCTCTTTTCGAAAAAAAAGCTATCTTGAGACAGGGGAAACAATCAGCAAAGTTTTAAAACCCCAACGCTTTTTCCCAACTGAAAAAAAACACAGTCCGTCACACAGCACACCAACCCAAAGTTTAAAAAAGAAAAGACAAAACTAGGTTTAGTTGCTAACAACACCAAAAGGTGGGCGGAAATGGCTCATGTCCGGGCCCCCGCAGGGATTGCACCTTTCCAAATCGGAGACCCAACAAGCAAATTTAAAAAAATCAGGGTCAACCCAATGAAAAAGGGCTTGCAGATTCTGATAGTGTGGAATTTCCCCCGGCGGGGGACAATGGGCGTTTTAAAACATGGGTTATCCCCGGGCCCGGGCCCACCTTTCCCCCCCCCATTTCCTAGTGTTGTTTGTCCCGTCTACTTTGTTTTATAAGGGTTTATCATGCAGGATAAGTTGCGGATTTTTTAAAAACCTTTTTGAGAACAGGAAAAAAACAGGATTTTTAAAACCCAAAAAATTAAAAACTGAAAGTTTAGTAAATTTTGTATTGAAAACGGTTTAAACCACCAGTATGTTTTTTGTAAAAAATCGGTTTTTTTTTTGTTTATTGAAAAAAAGGGTTTTCTTTGGGTTATCCCTTTTTAATTCATTTTTGAATTTTTACTTGTCAAGAACTATAAAAAGTTTGTTCTAGGGGTCATTCCCCCCCCAAAAAAAGGGTTTAGGGGGGATGAGCTTTGAACAGACCCTTTATTGTTTCTTATAATGGTTTCCCCAATTTTTCCCTTTCCCCCCTCCACCCCGGTTTAGTTCCAAGCGCAAACAAACCAAAAAAAGGGAAACCCCACAAGAAGTGTCTATCCGAGGTACCACCACCCCTCACCTATTTATAAACCTCACACGCGCCCAGACACATCACATGCAGTTTGCCCTCCGAACCTGCACGCACTGCGTGACAGTCTCCTCTTTTAATATTAAAAGTTCCCGTCCTCCGATACCAACGTAACACTCCGAAAATAACCAATCTTTATCAAACTTGAAACCAATATTTCTGTACACCAGCGACCACTACCAAATACAACATATGTCTTAGCACATCAATACCGCTGTAACACATCCACCTATCTGTTCAGTGTAGAACCAAAATGCACATTATTTCATTCCCATTTGTACGGTTTTTTCCTCGACCTTAAGTTCAAGTTATCTCTTTCTTCTCTTCAAACTTCCGCACATTTAAATTTCCTCCTCTTAGTCAAATTCACATAGAAAGAATCTTTGCGAATAAAAATCAAATTAAAAGGAAATCCTCCAGTTCCGGGAACTAAAATACAAAAGTTGATGAAACCATGATATCTGCAAACAACCACCTATACAGCCCTCCAGAATTTCTGCTACTTTACACCGCTCACCTTAGCCCAACAACAAGAACCGACACACAATGGACGACACCCTCAGTCGCCGGGACACTGCCAGACAGCCAACCCCCTGGTACGTGCAGAACCCGCCGCTGAACACCGAAACACGACAGTCAACTCGGGACGACCACACGACGACACCCCTCAGCGCCGGGACACTGCAGACACCCAAACCCCTGGTACGTGCAGAACCCGCCGCTGACACCAAAACCCACTGACAGTCAACTCTGGACGACACACACTGGACGACACCCTCAGTCGCCGGGACACTGCCAGACAGCCAACGCCCGGGTACGTGCAAACCCGCCGCTGAACACCGAAACATCGATCGTCTTCACTCTGGTGCCAAACCTTCAAAAGTCGGTCGAGTCATACCGCGAACCTCTGCTCCAATGCCGAAACAAACATGAGCACGAGGCCAACCCAACCTTCGCGGATAACCCTCAGTTCGTACTGACTTGCAGACAAAACGACGACACTCCGAGTTCACCTGGGAAAAATCACAAGACAGCACTCACATCACTGAATTCCCCGCTCACATCGAAGAACTCCAGTTCCACGAGTGTTTGTTTACACACGTAAACACCACTATTCCGGCGATTGATGTTCTCCCCCCTCCCCCTCCAAGAGTTGACAGTAAGTCAAATTCCCGGCAGGAATCACGCACTTCACGGCCACTGCCAACCTGGCAATGGACGGGCCACACTCCACAATTGTCACTGAGGCGACCTGGTCATTTTCGTGCGTGACACACGTGTTCCAATACACTTAAAATTTCCTACAGATGTGCCGTAGTAATTGCACGTGTTTCAATACACTTAAACTGTCCTCCAGATGGCTTTAGTGATTGCACGTTTTTCCAATACACTTCACTGTCCTCCAGAGTGCCGTAGTGATTGCACGTGTTTCAAATACACTTCACTGAAAGAGAATGTAAATATGTTTGTTCAAGACCACCCATGTTATTTTCCCACGAAAACCCCCCTTTTCACATCTAAATCACGTCCATCACATGTCCAGTTTTAAACCAATTTAACACCTTTTTTTAAAAACAAAATTAACACCCCCAAAACCCTAAATATTGACGTATTAAACACATTAAAACGGGGCTTACGTGCTAGATAAGATTTGGTGATCGTGAAAAAACAAATTCACATTCTCCTGAGAACATAAAATTAGGGTTTACAGAATTAATTATTTTTTTTAATTGTTATTTTTATTTGGGTTAAAAATGAAGGCCAACTAGCTACAGAGCTTATTAATATACTTTACGAGTTGGATTGGGAGAGGGAGGCGATAAAGATCATTAAAGAACAGGTTTGAAGAACAAATTTAACTGATCTTTTTAATCGCATAGATATGCGAGAAAGCTTTAAGCAGGCTATAAGTAAAATACCAGATTTTTGGGCCCCCAAACCCAAAATTATAAAGTTATTTGCCATTTTAGTTGATTATATAGCTCTGAAGATCCCTAATCTAACTGTTTCTACTGGCCCCAAGGAGTAACTATTTGTTTTAATGAAGATCAATTTTTACGACTAACAACAGCAAATGCTCACTGAAGAGGAGCGGCTTACTTACTTAATTTTGTATTTATGATTTAATCGGGGTTTAAAAATGAACCCCCACGTAGTTATAAAACGCTTACAAAAAATATTTGATGATTTGGGTGGGCGATTAAAGTGCAGGAGTGAAAAGAAGAGTTAAAGATCGTGTTTGATGAATTTATAACAGAACTTTTGAAAGTTTAACTATACGAGAAAGCGTAATGGAAGCCATTAGTAAAATCTCAGAGCCTTGTCCTAAACCAATTATAAAGCTTTTTGCCATTTACTTGATAAATATTGCCCTGAAGATGCTGACTTGCATGTGTCTGATGATCTTGAAGGAGTAACTGTTCCCTTTAAACCTGAACAGTTTTTACAATTAGAAAAGGTGAACTATGAATAACAGCTGAATTTAAAAATTACTTTTTTTATTTAGATTTAAAAAATGACTGTTGAACTCAGCGAATCTGATTTAAAGAAGTGCAATGAACTATTTGACGAGGCAATGAAAGTAATAAACTTTGATTTTAGTGAATTTGGGTTTGAGAATGACATAGACAATAAAAATAAAAGATCATAGTAAACTATTTAACGAAGCAATTAAAGTGATGAACTTTGGGGTGTAGTGATTTAGAAAAAGCAAAATTTTGGCGGTTGTTATTGTAAGGTTAACGTGTCTTGAAGAGTTGCAACGCTTGGCGAAGAATAAAAAGCTTGTTTTACTTACTTTTATAAACATTTATTTTTTTGATTTACGTAATATTTTGGCTTTAAAAATGACGGCCACAAGTAAATCTGGGACAGAAAACTATATACGATGGAAAAAATATTCAGTAGTGACAAACAAATAAGCAATTTTTTTAGTGAGGCGGACATGGAAAAAACATTAACCCCACAAATGTTCATGAAAGCGTGACACATCTATCTCTAAAATCCCAGAGTCTCTTCAATGGGCCGCCAGTAAAAGTGCTGTTGGCCGTCTGATTGTTTAAATAACGCCTGATGATACTAACATGCCAGTCTGGGTTCAAAAAGGCAGAAAGAAGTAATCAGCTATCGCGACTTTAATTCTAACTGGCTGACTACATGCTTACACATTTTAACCATGCAAGTGAGGAGGCAAAGTTAAGGTTTTTCGGCTGGTCTGAAGGGACAGTCCTTGAAATCAGATTGAGGCAAACAAAGTTCTATCCTATAGTCGGCAATTCTTACATTTCTCTTCCAAAAGAGTTAGATTTAAAAAACGAGCATTTTTAAACATACATAATTCTGACAAAAAGTTTTTATGTGGTGTGTTTTAGCGCACTTGCATCCTGTCAAAAATCATGCAAACAGAGTTTCTAATTATGAAGCATATAAGCAAGAACTGAACTTTAAATAACATAACCTTCCCAGTAAGATAGAAAGTATATCTCAGTTTGAAGAACAAAACAAACCAAATCACCGTAAACGTATACAAATGGTCTGTAGTAGACAATTTAGTTCCCTCTAAGGATTTCTCCCAATGCTCCTACTTTAGCGAATCACTTGACAAACATGTAGACTTGATACTGTTTGCAGAGGTCCTAAGAGTAAATTTTGTATTATCAAACAATGAGCGGGCTTATGGTTTTACATCAAAGCATCCAGCTAAACAAGAGCTTTGAAAGAAGATGTTTAGTTAGAATCCCAACTATAGAAGCGGCTGCCAGTCATAAGAAACATTGTAAAAGTTTTGTAGACTGTGAAACCAAACTCCTTACACCTAAACCAGGGTCTAAAGTTAGTTTTAAAAAATTTACACAAAATGCAAATGAGTCCGTAACGTAGTTTATGCTGACTTTGAATCAATCTTGCCACAGTACTAGGCCCACAACAGCAAGAACAAAAAACAACCTTTAAATAACCCACCATCAGATCGTTCTTAAATGCGTTTATTGCTGTTTAGGTCAGACCAGGGTACAACACCGTCCAGAGATTTACAGAGGGCCCAATGCAGCTAGTATATTTTTAGAGCAGATGAAACAACTTCGCAATCAGTTATCCAACCAACTAAATATTTCAGACATTGTTATGACTCCTGAAGACCAAGAACGTTATGACTTATCTACACACTGTTGGATATGTAACAGAGAATTATTAGGTAACGCAGTGAAGACCACGATCACATTAAGCGGAAATTTTAGAGGGGCTGCGCACAACAATTGTAATCTTCAACTTAAGTTGATCCAAAACATGGAAACTGCCTATCTTCTTTCATAACCTTCGAGGTTACGATTCTCATTTCATCATGCAAGCAGTGACTTCTGAATATAAGGGGGTTACCTGCATTGCACAGTCTTCAGAAAAGTAACATGACTTTTACTCTTGACTCTTTATCCTTTTATGACTCTGCCAACATCTGATGGGGATTTGGATAAACTAGCAGGATCCTTTACAAGACTATCCAATAACTAAACAATACTTTGACCCATCTTTAGTGCGCAAAGGAGTTTATCCTTAATGAATACATGAACTCGTGGGACAGGCTTGATGAAGACTCGCTTCCTCCTAAAGGTGCTTTCTTTTCTAGTCTTAGAGGCAAAGACATAACTGATTCTGAATATGAATACGCACAGAAAGCCGGACAGAATTACACTGTGAAAAAAGGGGCGATTATCATGATCAATATTTAAGGGCGACGTGTGTTTATTGGCAGACGTATTTCAGAATTACAGAACTACATGCATGAAACATTACAGCTTAGACTCACACATTACACCCTCTGCGCCTGGCCTTTCTTGGGATGTTTTCCCTTAAAGTCTACAAACTTCGATCGACTTAATATCTGATCTACCCACACCCCCAGATGATTGAAGACGGGCTGAGGGGAGGTATCAGCATGGCCTCACATCCTTACTGCAAAGCCAACAACAAGTATTTAGACGATTATGACCAAACTAAACCATCCAACAAATCTAATGTACTTAGACGCCAACATCTGTATGGATGGGCCATGAGTCAAACCGCTTCCACTGAGAAACTTTTACAATGATAAAAGGGCCTCACGATGTTAACACGGGGTTAAGTATGTTGTCACAGCTTCCAACTAATAATCCAATAGGGCTAATCTTGGAATAAAAACTTAAAAATATCCTTATGAACTACACGTTTCTCCATAATAAATTACCCCCTAGCCGCAGAAAGATTAAAGATGAGTCCTATCGAACTCCTAAAACTTGTGCCTAATCTTCGCAACAAAACTAAATATGTGTGTCATTACAGACTCCTACAGTTTTACTTAATAAAACGGGCTAAACAAAGAGCTGTTCACAAAAACATTGTTTTTGACCAAGAACCCTTTATGAGGCCATACATCAAAAAGAATACTGATCTTAGAACCCAAGCCCACTGACGCTTCAGAAAAAGACTTCTTTAAACTGATGAACAACAGCTGCTTGGCAAAACCAGGGAGAATCCACACAACCGTAAAGATGTAAAATTAGTTACAAAAGAAAACCAAGCAATTAAGTTTGCTTCTAAACCTAACTATCAAGACTTTAGAAGATTTAACGACAGCTTGGTTGGCATTATGATGAAGAAAAAGGATTTTAAAGTTGGACAAGCCGGTGTTTATGGGCCCTTTACTGTTTTAAAGAGTTGTCAAAGTTATTGATGTTAGAATTTCTGTACACTACTTTAAACCGCGGTACCCAGAAGCAAGAGTCTTTAAACAGACACTGATATTTTTTATTCTAGACTCCCAACAGAAGACTTCTATAAGGATTTAGAAACAGAAGTGGCAAAAGGAGCTGATGGATGGTACGACACATGCGACTATCCAAAAGACAGTCCTTTACTTTCCCAACTGCGAACAAGAAAGTAATTGGGAAGATAAGGATGAACTTAAGGGAACAGTTATTAAAGAATATGTTGGTTTGCGGTCAAAGATGTATAGCTTTGCCAGCCAGACTTCTGTAATGAAGAAGGCTAAAGGCATAAGTAAAAATTTTTTGTCAAAAAAAATATATCTCACGATAACTACAAGCAAGCTCTCTTTGAAAACAAAGTATTTCATCACACAAATGTTAATCTGCGCTCTACTCTTCATCAATTTAAAAAACAACTGCTGTTAACAAAAAATCACTAGCCTCTAACAATAACAAGAGAACTTACGTCAATCCTGAATTTTTCATATGCTGTAGGGCATTGGAGACTTTAAAAGATTAACTTGACAGACTTGGCTTGTCTTACTTAAGAACTTAACAAGAACTTATTTAAGAACCTAACTAGTACATTTTAAGAACTAAATTTAAAGAACCTAACTAGTACTTAACAAGAACTTATATTTTTTTGCACTTGACTTGTAATTTACTTGCACTTAAACTTAAAAGTACTTTTGATAACTAACTTAACTTGAAACTTACCCAATTTCTTAACTTGTACTTTATTATAGTTCTTAAAACTATTCATAGAAAATGGATCTACGCAGGAGGTTGCGCTTTTTTTGCAGAAGCTGGGTCTTCTCTTTTACGGGGGTTGGGGGGGTTTTGCGACTTTTGCTGCAAGTACGGCGTTAGACTTTGTATGCTAAAACTCCCCCACCAACAACAACAGCAGCAAATACATAATAATACATCTTATCGTTTGTTTGCGATTGTGTTGTTTTTTAATTGAGCTGTTGGTGCTGGCGGTGATGTTGTATTACTATCAAAACAATTTTTGTTTTGCTGATTGGTTTGCTTTTTGCAGTCTGTTCCATTCCCAGCTAGTTTAACGCCCGGCCTCAATACGCCCAGGATTTTTAGTTTTAGTAACGTTACTCACTTGTGGCACATTCATTTGGGGGTGCATTCTGCTCCTTCGAGGGCCCTGCGGACTGTCCTGCAGGGTTGCAATCTTCTTCTCCTGATCGCTCATTTTTTTTTATTGCGATTAAATTTATATGATCAAAATTTAATATGTTTAAAAGTAATTAATCCCATGATAAATGGGCATAACATCGTCCCAAAATCTGTAATACATGTCACATGCAAGAGTTTCTGGGGACTTGTTTTAAAACTGGATCTTGTGATAAGTCGTATTTTTAAAATCTTCTTCTGAATCAACCGGCGCTATCTTACTTACTAACTTAGCATATAAACTAATCATTGTCTGGCCCACTGATCTAAACCATTTTCGACCCTAGCTGTGCTTCGTACCTAGCGTAGTACTTCTCAATGTCTGATGTAGACAGTTGTTTGAATCTGTTCAATACTTAGTTCAACACCTAAATACTGTTTAGTTTTTCCACACGCAGCCAGAGAGTATAATCTTTCTTTATGGCAGTTGTTGTTGAGTAACCTGCTTGCTCCTCACACTTTAATAGTTCGTCACAATCCATTTTTAAAAAAAATTTAAAAAATAATAAAAAACTTTTAAAAACCATGAGTTTAACGTTGGTTATTATGCAGTGCCTATCGCCGGTGTTATAGTCTATTCAACACTTGCAAAATCTTGTTAGGAATAAAACCGCCCAACATGGAAAGATAGAAGATCCCCAAAAACTAGTTGCAACTTTATTTTTAGCTTTAAAAACAAAAGATTATCTGATTAAAAAGCACATAGACAGCCTTTCGTATTATGATTATTTTAATTATTTTTTTTAGTTAATAAAAGATGAGTGAAAAAAAGATACAATACGATTTACCACTCTGCGTGATTGGCGGTCTTAGTATAGGCTATAGCGTGTTAGCAAAAAACCATGTTTAAAATGAAGCCGGCGGATCTAGGAAGGTTTTGACATTGAGGACGTTGTTAAGGTTATAGTTGTAATTACTGCAGGGATTGCGTCAAAAGACTTTCTTGTTTCACAGGGGATTATCCCAGAAAATATTAGTTCATAGAAAGATTAATTTAGAAAATATAATTTAAAAAGATGTCTGGATTGGACCTGATAGTAGGAGGACTATTGTTAATGCTTTGGCCTTTTCTGGAAGCAATTATATGTTTAGTAAATTTAGGTCCGATGAAGAAAGAGAACGTCATAACAAGGCAATAAAGATTTAGCTAAGTTGAGAGCGCTTACGAGAAAAGACGAATTGCCCACTTAGAACGCCATTAAAAAAAAAGTTAAGAGAACAGGAATTGCGCCAAAAGACTTTCTTATTACGCAGGGAATTATCCCAGAAAATATTATTCATAGAAAGATTAATTCATAAGAAAATATTAATTTATAAAAAGATGGCAGGAGTAAATTATGATGGTAGGAGGAGCTATTGTTAATGCTTTGGGCCTTCTCTGGAAGCAATTAAATGTTTAGTAAATTGAGGTCTGATGAAAAAAGAGAACGCCATAACAAAGCAATAGAAGATTTAGCCAAAGCAAGAGACGCTTAGGGAAAAGGAGGATTGCTCACTTAGACTTTATTAATAAAAAGTTAAGGGAACAGGGGATTGCAGAGCACACATTTACAGACGTTGATGAAGCAATGAATGAGTATTACTTAGTGACAGGAAAGAAGATTTCTAACATCGCCACCGCCAGAACTGACTTTTATGAACCGTCAAAAAGAACAGAAAAATAGCAGAAATTGGGTTTTTTTTGTGAATGCTATGAGAGCAATCTATATTCTTGCCAAACAATTTAAAATCCAATTTAAAAAACACCCTTCTTATGGATAAGCACAAAAAATATTTTTTCTCCTAAGGGTATTGGAAAGGAAAGACTGCTATTGAAAAACTGAGTAAAGCTGCTAGAGTGTCTAATCAGATGCGAAAGACTGGCTTTCAAAAAAAGCAATTTGGCAAATATATCTGCCGCCCCAAAAAGAATAATAAGGCCTAGATTTGTTTAACTCAGTTCCAAATGACAAAACCCCCCAGATGGACTTGCTGTATCTTCCACATTTATAAGTTAGAAGAAAAAAGTTTAAGAATGCTCTGACAGTTGTTGACATGGCTTCAAAGATACAAAACGCCGAACCTTTTAACGGATAAAAGCTCAACTGGGGGCTGTGGCTTACAACAAATATACATGCGAGGTCCATTAAAGTATCCCAGGATGATCCAAGTTGATGATGGGAAAAAAGTTTAAAGGGTTTGGTAAACCAGCTGTTGTTAAAACATCATGTTTTCAGTTAGGAGAGGATCCCCGGCACCATCGGACAAGCCCTAGTAGAAAACTTTAAATAAGAATCTAGCCCGAACGCCTGTTTACCCATCAATATCACAGAGAAAAAATGGGCACTACGAAGTACAGAACCGTAACACAGAAAAGGGTTAGAAGACTGCCTGCAGTCTTACGCGCCAAAGAACAATGAAGAAAATTTAAAGCAACAGGCCTTAAACCAGTAAACGCAAATTTAAAAAAAAAAAAAATTAAACATTACTGAAGATGGGGCAGGGGACTCAAAAAATCTTGCCGTTTTTGGGCTAAAAGAAAAATACTTGTAAAGCTCCTGGAGAGGCAGAGGGCGATGTTAGAATTAGAGCCACAGATCCTATATGGAGCGTAGATGCGTATGAAGTTGAAAGAATTATGAAACAACCCCTCCTTTATATTATTTAAGAGTGACTCTCTCTTCTAGCGGCGCTACTGCGTCTAAAAAGCCTGCCCCTAAAAGATCGTTTTGTTCGTGAAGAGCTGCAAGTTGTCCGCCAAACACAGTTAGTTAACAAAAAAAAAAGTGTTTATTTTTTGTTAAACTTATTATTTGTTAATTTTTTTTTTTGCTCTATTTTGGGTTTAACCGATCATGTGTTTGTTTTTCAATGTTCTGTTTAATTGCATCAGTATCTACCTGTCGTGAAGTAAACGTCTTTCTCCACTCCTTTTGAAGTTCAATTTTCTGGCGTCTGAATCATCACCGTCAGCCATAAGCTTCTGAAATTCTTCGTCTGTAATGTTTTCATCCTGTAATGATTTGCTTATTCTTAATCTTAATGAACAAAGTTTTTGCTGAAAGCTAGGGCTACAATGGCAGTGTGCTTTTGTAATTAGGAGTTAATTTTTTTTAAAACAGCACTTACAATCATAGACATGGGGCCTAAACCTAAACCTAGGGCCCCCTAATGCTAAAGAGGCTGGCGCCCCAACCCCAGTGGCTAAAACAGCAATGCTAGACCCAGCACTTACGCTAGCTACAAACTGATGAGCCAGTAATTACATAAGAAAGAGTATTTAAAGCTTTAGCATATTTCTTTCTAGTAACTCTATACTTACCAAGTCGCTTTTTATTTCCTTTGAAGTTCAGTTATTTGCTTTAACCTAAAATGTTGAACCTCCATTTTTAAATAAGATTATTTTTTAAAATAATCTTATAAAATATCTTCTTAGTAATCCTTCTGGGAGCACTTCATCAACAGAGTAAAACGCAATAAAATCAACATACTTAATGAAAATAAAGTCAAGTACTGTTAGTTTGTCTTTTTCAACCATATAGTAACCTTGTCAATGATGCGAGGCGTTTATTTCATCTCCGTTTTTAGTAATAACAATAACGACTTAAAGGGGGCATCCAAGTTTTCAGCCTTTATTTGTATGCCTCTAATAAAAAGCATGTTCTGACAAACTAGTATCGCCCTCCCTCGGAGTAATAAATAAAGCGAAAAATCTCGTCATTTTCCTAGGTATGATTCTAGCTTTGGGGTAAAGCCGACGGTTTTCACCCCCCACTTCAAACTAAGGACTTCTTCTCTGTAGCACATATTCAGAACCTCGCTTAGTTATTTCAATCTGCTTTTCTGTTGTGTTTCCCGGGACAAGGCTAACAAAGTGGGACCAGCATTTAAGGCCTTTCTAAAATTGTTGTTCTTAACATAGTATACATTGGGGCTTTGTATTCAAACTTTAAATTCCAGCCAAGTTCAGGAAGCAACGCCCAAGCATTCTCTCTTTTATGAAGTTGATTCACGTTTTCCAAAATCGTTTGCCCTTAAGTTTCTTATCTCTTCTAGGGTAGGATATTGCTGTCGTTTTTTGTCTTCAATTTCTGTTTGTTTGTAAACCCCGTCATTTGTATTTCAAATCCCTAAACATTTCCTGGGACCCCTATAGATCAAAACTCAGTTGTGTCTGCTAAGTCTTTTAGCTCTACTGCAGTGCATTTAGGAGCTAGCTCTGCTTTTGGGTTTTGGCCCTCGAGACATACTTTTTTTTAATAAACAAATTATAATAAACAAAAAAGTTAATAAACATAAATAATAAACAATCTACAATAAACAAACGTATTGAACTGGAGGTCATCCGTAAGCATAGCTTAGCGTGCTTTGATTTTTCTAACTGCTCCTTTATTTTTTTAGCTCATCTATGTCCCTTATTTTATAATTTTCACTTAAACATTCTTCAAAACAATCTTTGTCCTTATGTAAAATAATACAACCGATTTAACTGCGATCGAAAGTCTTTAAGACTGCATTGTATTTTTGAGTTAAGAGCCACCAGAAACTAGGGCGTGGCGCCCACTAAAGGCTAGCTTTGAAAGAGCTTTTTTTTTTTTTAACAATTCTCGTTCAGCTGAACAGTCATCACAAAAAAACAGCGTTTCATTCCCCAAATAGTCTACAGTAATGTTTCTAAACAGTCGCTCAGTTTGTCGCTAGGGTCAACTAGAAATTAATTATGTCTGTCCAAATAAACTTCCTTTCTTTGTAAGACTTGTGTGCTAATGGGAGTGCAGAATATAACAAAGTGCTCGTAATGAAACCTGTAAAATGTTTGTAACAAAAACAAGTACAAAGACAAGTTTTCCCACACCCATAATCCCCCAGATAAGAGAACAGTGCGGGTCTTAGGAAGAAACTTCAAGCTATCCATCGTTTTTATTAGAATATTTCTTCTGCATTTTAATGAGCTGCGTCTTTTAAACCTGTTTTTTTTCCCAAAGTTTAACTGAGCATCACAAACCATAAAAATGTGCATTTGTATTGGGACCGTCTCCGTCTGCTTCTTTCGAATATTTTTTTGTATGCCATCTTGTCCTATCCTTTTTCCACTTCCAAACAACCTGTTGTCAAAAGTAGATCTAAAATCCAGCCACAGTCCAAATTGTTTATTAATAGTCTTCGAGTCTTACATCATAAAGGCGAAGTTTTTTTTTCATACGGGATCAACTGCAGGATCCCTTTGCCTACCTCCAGCAAACAACTTTCTTATTTCATCAAAGTGTTGGGTGAGGTAAAAGTCCCGCGGCCCAAATACAACTGGGTCAGACTTTCCATTTAAATTTCACAGTTGACCTTCTCAATTTTTTGGATTATAAAACGCTTCTGATTCCTCGAAAAGGAAATTGTTTCTTCAGTAAATAGAACAAAATCCTTTTAATGATTTAAAGACTGGGTTTAGATGTATGTTCCAAAAAAGTGTCCGCTTGTTTCTATTTTCTGTAATTGCGTGTAAAACGTTTTCATAATAAATAACTGTTTTAACTTTTATACTGAGTTAAGATTGTTCAGCCAGACCGGGGTTGTAACAACATCAAACCAAGAGAGATGTCCCCTAACCGCGTATGAACTGAAGGTCTTCAGACAGAACGACAGAACCGCTAGGAATTAAATGTCAGTTCATAATTTAAATTTTTCTTTAGTGCGCCTTGGAAAAATGGCATATGCGTCTTTACAGTTCAAAATCCAGAGGGATGCAGAATCTTTTTACCAAATGCTTCGCTACTGCCTCATCATTAACATCATTCTTTGCATCCTCCGCTTTAAAACCTGTGCTTGAGACCGTTTGGACTTGTATTCCCTATAAACTTTCTCTTTTCTTCTTTTTTAGGTAACCATAGATCAGAAAAGGGCAAAAATGTCTGCCTCGCTTAGTACAAGACTTCTCTGCCCCCAGTTTTATTGCTATATGTTTAACAATAGCCCTGCCCCAAATTTGCAACAACAGTAGCATTAGGATTTGCTGATGTAATATCAATTTTGAATGAAGTTAGCAGTGCCAGGCATTATAACATCGTCACCGCCAAGATCCGGAAATTGACTATTAAAGTTTGTCCGGGCTGACTGTTTGATGGAGTATTTACACTAATTACAGTCTGCCTTATACCTTTTTCGCCATGGGGTTCCTTCTCTTTCTGTATGGATCGAGGTCACAACCGTATGAGTTCATTTTTTATAAAACAAAAAAGAATATAAAAAAAAATAAGGATGAAGATTTTGACGCGATTGAACCTGTTGAAGAAGAAGTGACGAAGAACTAGGTCCTTCATTGCAAGAAGAAATTGAAGGAGCAGTTCTTTACTCCCTAGACAACGTCAAGAACTATGCGAGAAGAATCAATCATTCTATAAAAGCATAGAACGAGAGCTAAACCCGAAGTAGTTGACCCTAACGATTTTGATGAAGATGGCGGGCATTTATAAATAAGAAATGGTGCAGGAGACCGCGTAAAAGTTACTATCAACGCAAAACCCAAACAAGTTTTTAAACTAAGTACAATTAGGCGAAAACTCCCTATTGCTAAGGCAGAACACTTAAACCTTTTAGAGCTTAGAGCCAAAGTCGTTTACAAAACAAATTTCCCTTTAAGATTAACTCAAGAAGCAGAAATCAGTTAAAAGAGCGAAGAACAATAGCAGAAATTGAAACAAGTTTAATGAGGGGACGCAGTTAAAAACGATTGACGATTCTCCATTGCCTATCGTGAAATCCGGGGCTTAATGAGGCTTATAAAGAACAAAAAGGGCGAACTAACAAACAATTTGGCAAAACTTGGTGAGCTGGATAAAAGAAATTGAAGAAGAAAAAAATAAACTGGCTGATGCAGATGATAACAATTTAGGCAAGACGAAAAGGCTAGAATACAGCAGAAAATACAAGATTTTAAAGCTACAAAGGTCAGCTAGGTATAGAAATGCGTTTACTAACAGAGCGCAGCTAGCATCACAAAACAAGCAGAGTAAGAGAAAAATAAACAGAATACTTTATGAAAACACCACGCTGGCAGAAAGAATAGGGGCTCTGTTCAGGGGAACAGGGGGTTACAATAGTTAGCAATTAACAGCTGTTTGGGGTTTGCTACTCTACACTCGTTTATGCTTAACAGGTAAATGCACCAACGGGGCCAGTAGCGCCTCCAACGCCCCAGCCTGGTAAAAGTTGGATTAGAAAACAATTGCATCATCTAGCAAACTTATTAAAGAAGTTAGCGACCAAAGCGCTTGATGCTCTGCCTGGCATAATAGTAGTGTTGTTAGTTGGGTTTTGTCTACTATAGGCAAAGTTGCTGGTTATATGGCTGACCATCTGTGACGTTAGGAGTGCTAGCTGCTGGATTATTTTTTAGTAAAATAAAGTACGGCTAATCCATTAAAAGTTAAAAACACAACAAGGGCTGTCTTTTCTCTGGTGTGGCTGTCAGTGTAAGGTAGATCAACAGGTGGCGTGCTTTCTGGCTGTGGGGCGCTTATAACTGGTGGCGGATCGCTTTCTGGGGTGTTTATAACTGGATCGCTTTCTTCAGGGTAGGTACTTTCTTTAAAATGGATGGAGCGGGCCTGTGTTTAAGCATTATTGTGTCCTAAGTCTTGATCGTCTCCAGCTATGAGGATTTCATTGTTATAATTCTGTATCATGCCAATCTGTAGTCTAAGGTCAGAAGGTAGCATGTATAATCCATGGCCTACAACAAAGTCAACCTTTGACCTAGCGTGTGCAAGAACGTCTTGATACCTCTGTAGCTGGCAGGCAAATAGCAGAGTTAATAGCATCTTCTAAATTGACTAGAAATTGTTTTCTAGCATCAAACACTGTAGACTGATCTAGTATGCTAGACTTGGTCTGTGCTTGTGCTCCTAATACACACCAAACGTATGCCCTTATGGAGTCATTAAGTCTTTGCACTCCTGACATTGTTAGGCCTTTACTTTCATCTAAAATAAATGTTGTCCAGGCATTAGGGTGTTTTTGTTCTATTGATCCTAATCTAACTTGTGCGTTTGGTTGAAAAGAGGTGTGGCCAGGCAGTAGTCATAAGTATAATTCTCTTTTTACACCCCACAAATACAATGTGCCTAACCCATAATTGCGGTCTAACTTTTGTCTAAAATCAGTTGAAGGATTAATGTTAAATTCATTGCAAATTCTTTCATATGCATTATTGTCCATTGGGCTGTTAAATGGATAAAACGCGTTGTCGTTAGGGAGGGGCACTTGTAGTTCAGTTAGTATTCGCCTGTACTGGTAATAAACATGAAAGTTATATACTGACTTTACTAAAAGATTGGGGTGGTTTAAATGGTTTGCATATGAAACGCGCGCAGCCAGTGGTTGCGCAGTAAATAGCAAAATTTAACTGATTCTGGAAAAGGGCCATAGGGTAGGATACCCATGCTGATGGCACTCTGTCTCTCTTTATTGGCGGATTTAAATATTTAGTTAGTGGGTTTACAAGTCTGACTTGGAAGCCGTATGATTCATCTACTGCAATGGTTAGTAAGCTGAAGTCTAAAGATTTGGGGTTATAAAACGCTCCTACATTGTAAGTGGCACTTTCGTTATATTTAAAAAGGTTCCATTTTTTAAATTAATTTTTTAAATAGTTATAAAAAAAAGATGCGCATCTATATAAACCAACAAAACAAAACGTGTGCCCTTAACCTACCCAATTGACAATAGGCGCGGCAATTATAGGGTTGCCCTTAGAGAAATTGGGTTTAAAGTTATGTGGGCTAACATATCTGAAAAGGCTCAGAATAACTGGATTAATGTTAATGGCGAACAAGGCAATCAAGTAACTCATATAACAATACCTGATGGCGACTACAACTTTTGTCCTTTAAAAGAAGAACTTAGCGAATTTGGCATATTGTTAACAATTAACGGGCAACCCTCAGAATTACTATAAATTTCCCCACTAGAAGAAAGAAGAGAGTACACTTTCCCTAAAGAACTTGCTCGAATTTTAGGCTTTCACAGCAGTAACAAAAATTATAGATTTAGTACAAGAGAAGATGTTTATCATTTAAAGGCAATAAACCTTCTGATTTTCTCGTGAACCCAATGTTGTATGTCCATTTACAAGAGTTAAGAACATGTGCTAATTTGTTTGCTGGCAATCCGTCAACAGTTCTAAAGGTTTTGCTACCAACTGGGGCGGGGGTTTGCGATTACAGTTATATAGTTTTGATGGAGACAGCCAATTTAAAAGAATTAATTTGGGATACTATAAATTCCTTGGATGTAAAAATAACTAATCAAGATGGAAAGCCGGTTGTTTGTTCTGATTTATTAATAGAGCTAGAAGTAGAAGAGCATACTAGAAAAGTAGCAAGGGCTCAGTCCCGCGGACGTTAATAACACTTTCGTTATATTTAAATTAATTTTTTAAATAGTTATAAAAAAGATGTACAATCTATATAACCAAGCAAAACGAGCGCGTGTTCTTAACGTACCCAATTGTCAATGGCGCGGGAGTTGTAGGATTGCCCTTAAAGAAATTGGCTTTAAAAGTTATGAGGGCTAACGTATCTGAAGAAGCCCAAAATAACTGGATCAATATTAGTAACGGGGCGGGCAATCAAATAACTAATGTGCAAATACCTGATGGTTACTACAACTTTTGTTCTTTAAAAGAAGTACTTAGCGAATATGGTATATTGTTAAAAATTAATGAAGCAAACCTCAGAATTACTATACATTTCCCACTAGAAGAAAGAAGAGAGTATACTTTTCCTAAGGAGCTTGCAAGAATCTTAGGCTTCCACGGTAGCGATAGAACTTATAGATTTAGTACAAGAGAAGATGTCTGGCAATTTGAAGGTAATAAACCTTCTGATTTTCTTGTGAACCCAATGTTGTATGTCCATTTACAACAGTTAAGAACAGATACTAATTTGTTTGATGCTACCCGTCTACAGTTCTAAAGGTTTTGCCATCAACTAGGGCAGGATTTTGCGATTATCGATTAATCTCAGTTGGAAAAAAACAGTGAATTTAAAGAACTAATTAATGGTCCTATAAATTCATTAGATGTAAAAATAACTAATCAAGGCGGAAAGCCAGTTGTTTGTTCTGATTTATTAATGGTATTAGAAGTAGAAGAGCGCTCTGTGAGCCATTAGGGTTTTATATAGTGTGCGTGCGTGGGCAGGGGGTGGGGCGTGTGTGGTTTAATTAACTATGTTAATCAATAGCCAGTCTTTTTGACCTGGATTACTGCATTGCTTTGTATGGCAAAACGCTCTTTCTCACACCCATACACACACAAACACACACAAACAAACAACAAACAAATACAAACAAACAACAAAACAACAACAAACAAACAACAAACAAACACACACAATAGATGGGGGAGGTGTTTGCAGGAAATGTGAAGATGGGCTTTTTGTTGTCCACACTTGAATGTCGTAAATTCGAGGCAGCCGCTAAAAGCCCTTATCAGAGTCCTGAATTAATAATCACAGGATCTGTTTAAGCTCTCTCAGCGGCCGTCTGAATAGACAGCCTTAAAGCAGCAAACGGTGAAGCGAATAAAGATGAAGCAGGTAACCACAACAGCAAAACAGCGAAGCCACAACAGCAAAAAAAAGTCATTTTCATTATATACAAAGTTATGTCAGCAGGCAACCTTTGACCGACCATGGCTGGAGCGCTGGCGGGGGTTTTTCCCCTCCCCCTCATAACCTTTGACCGACCATGGCTGGAGCGCTGGGTAGGCGTGCTTAGTTAGTAAACTCACAGGGAAAAGCCAACCACCCGACCGATCGATGGTTCAGACGGCACGCGAGCTGGGGGTTTCTATCATGACCTTTGACCGACCATGGTTGGAGCGCTGGAAACGGCTTGGCACTGTGGTCTGACGTCTCTCCCCCGTAAAGCCCTGGATCAATAACTGGTGCTCTCTCTGCCTCTGTGTGTCTGCCCTCATTGACTAGTGTTGATTTTTCGCAGCAGTTAGCCAGAATACTGCTTTAATTCTCCAGACGCTTTTTGGATTAAATTTTTTTAAACAGTTTTGTTCTTTCAAGCCAATGGCCTAAAAGCAAAGACTGCCGAAGAGTTTATACGATTTTCAGCTTTGATCTCAGAACCAACCATCAGTAAAACAGGCGCCATTTCAGCCATTTTTTTCAGCTTCATAAAAGGGCCTTCGTCAATCGGCTCATAAACAAGTTGCTCTAAAAAAACAATTACGTAAAAAGGCGTCCAGTTCACTTACTGTCATTTCACGTTTCAACCTGATTGGGTTCCAAAAGATTTAAGCTCTCTTTTGACCAGACCGGTTTCAAACAGCGGTGAACTAAAAAACATGTCCTCACTCATTAGCATCCCGGTCGGAAAAGGCCGACAGGCTCGTCAGCCCCATCCAAGAATGACGTCATACCCCCTGCCGATTAGTTGAACGCTCACACGTGATTTGCGCGGTCCGTTGCACAAAACTGCAGCGAAGGCCGTGGCGGCTATATTGATTTAGAACCGGTCTGGGATTAGAGACGGTCCAAACCATATAAGCCTTAATTTTTATGTCTCTTTAGAGAATGTAAATATGTTTGTTCACGATCACCAAATCTTATCTAGCACGTAAGCCCCCATTTTAATGTGTTAATAACGTCAATATTTAGAGGTTTTGGGGTGTTAATTTTGTTTAAAAACAGGTGTTAAAATTGGTCAAAACTGACATGTGATGGACGTGATTTAGATGTGAAAAGGGGGGTTTTCGTGCAAAATAACATGGGTGGTCTTGAACAAACATATTTACATTCTCTACTGTCCTCTGGATGTGCCTTAGTGATTGCGCGTGTTTCAATACACTTCACTGTCCTCGATGTGCCTTGCTGAGACTCTCTTCTTCGCCTTTACATGTGCAAGTGCATTGAAGGGACGTCCGATCTTGCGCGTCTTTAAACCAGAGCAGTCTAGAATCGATGTATGTGTCTGTGATTTGTCCACAAGCCCATCTGGTGAATCAGCTCAATGATGAACATGTTTGAAAAGTATCTGAAGAGGTATGTTCAACAGTAGACCTGTAGGTCAGATCAGCAATGAACATGTTCAACAGGTAGACCTATAGGTCAGATCAACGATGATCCTGTTTTGAAAAGAATCTGCAGAGGTATGAACAACAGGTAGACCTATAGGTCAGATCAGCGATGAACATGTTCAACAGGTAGACCTATAGGTCAGATCAGCGATGAACATTTCAACAGGTAGACCTCTAGGTCAGATCAACGATGATCCTGTTTGGAAAACAATCTGCAGAGGTATGAACAACAGGTAGACCTGTAGGTCTGATCAGCGATGAACATGTTCTACAGGTAGACCTATAGGTCAGATCAGCGATGAACATGTTCAACAGGTAGACCTATAGGTCAGATCAACGATGATCCTGTTTTGAAAAGTATCTGAAGAGGTATGTTCAACAGATGGACCTGTGTAATTTTGACTTTTGTTTGAAATCTAACAGTCCCAAGGTTCAAAAGCCAAATACATAAAAGAGTGACAGGAATATTAAACACATGATACAACTCTAGTAACCAGCAGTAAGAGCTGGGCATCACTCAGTACAACTCTAGTAACCAGGAGTACGAGTTGGGCATCACTTAGTACAACTATAGTAACCAGCAGTACGAGTTGGGCATCACTTGGTACCACTATAGTAACCACAGTACGAGTTGGTCATCACTTAGTACAAACTATAGGAACCAGCAGTACGAGTTGGGCATAACTCAGTACAACTCTAGTAACCAGCAGTACGAGTTGGGCATCACTCAGTACAACTCTTGTAACCAGCAGTACGAGTTGGGCATCACTTAGTACAACCTAGTAACCAGCAGTGCGAGTTGGCATCACTCAGTACAACTCTAGTAACCAGCAGTACGAGTTGGGCACCACTCAGTACAACTCTAGTAGCCAGCTGTACGAGTTGGGCATCACTTAGTACAACTATAGTAACCAGCAGTACGAGTTGGGCATCACTCAGTACAATTCTAGTAACCAGCAGTACGAGTTGGGCATCACTCAGTACAAGTATAGTAACCAGCAGTACGAGTTGGCAACACTCAGTACAACTCTAGTAACCAGCAGTACGAGTTGGGCATCATTCAGTACAACTCTAGTAACCAGCAGTACGAGTTGGGCATCACTCAGTACAACTCTAGTAACCAGCAGTACGAGTTGGGCATCACTCAGTACAACTATAGTAACCAGCAGTACGAGTTGGGCATCACTCAGTACAACTTTAGTAACCAGCAGTACGAGTTGGGCATCACTCAGTACAACCTAGTAACCAGGAGTAAGAGTTGGGCATCACTCAGTCCAACTCTAGTAACCAGGAGTAAGAGTTGGGCATCACTCAGTACAACTCTAGTAACCAGCAGTACGAGTTAGGCATCATTCAGTACAACTCTAGTAATCAGCAGTACGAGTGGGCATCACTCAGTACTCTAGTAACCAGCATACGTGTTGGGCATCACACAGTACAACTATAGTGACCAGCAGTACGAGTTGGGCATCACTCAGTACAACTATGCTGACGAAGATAATCAAACTGATGTTCCGCTTTGTCTTTCGTTGTCGTAAAAGTTCTTTGGTTGTAAAGAGGCTGTGTGTTGTCCTTTGCCTGTTTAGATCTTTTGGCTGTAAAGAGGCTGTGTGTTGTCCTTTGGCTGGTTGTACAGAGGCTGTGTGTTGTCCTTTGCCTGTTTAGTCCGAACAGAGTTCATTACAGTAAAATACAATACCACCCAGGTCTTGCGCCTGTCGTTGGTAGAACCCTTCCTGGCTGATATTTTTCAGAGCTGCCTGGAAGATATGGTCACAACAGATTACATTTGGTCTTACTTCCAAAGGCTGCACATTTGACCATGTCGGGGACTGCATTGCCGCGCCTGGTCCTTCTTGTAAAGCCCCACAGTGCAATCGACGCTTTGAGGAAAATTACAGGTGAGTATTTCCTTTTTGACGTGGAGAAATAGTAGTTTTAGAGACAGAGAGAGAGAAAGAGAGAGAGAGAGAGAGAGAGAGAGAGAGAGAGAGAGAGAGAGAGAGAGAGAGAGAGAGAGAGAGAGAGAGAGAGAGAGAGAGAGAGAGAGAGAGACAGGAGAAAGCGGAAGAGAGAGAGAAGATAGAGAGAGAGAGAGAGAGAGAGAGAGAGAGAGAGAGAGAGAGAGAGAGAGAAGAGAAGAGGGGAAGAGAGGGAAGAGAGAGAGAGAGAGAGGAGAGAGAGAGAGAGAGGAGAGAGAGAGAGAGAGAGAGAACAGGGAAAGCGGAAGAGAGAGAGAGAGAGAGAGAAGAGAGAGAGAGAGAGAGAGAGAGAGAGAGAGAGAGAGAACAGGGAAAGGGGAAAGAAAAGAGAGAGAGAGGAAGAGAGAGAGAGAGAGGGGAGAGAGAGAGAAGAAGAGAGAGAGAGAGAGAGAGAGAGGGGGGGGGGGGGCATAAACCCACTCAGAACGAAACATAAGTGGTCCTGTTTAAAAGGGTGTGCTGAGGGGTTGTTGCCAACAGAAGGTCCACCATACTTTCTTGTCTGCAGCCTGCCTCCCAGCCTTCCTTGTCTGTTCTGACGCGCGTGCGCACGCACACACACACACACACACAACCCCACACACACACACACACACACACACACACACACCACACACCACACACACCCCACACACACACACACACACGCACGCACGCATGCACCCACCTATCCTCTCTCTCTCTCTCCTCTCTCTCTCTCTCTCTCTCTCTCTCTCTCTCTCTCTCTCTCTCTCTCTCCTCTCTCTCCTCTCTCCTCTCTCCTCTCTCTCTCCCACCCCCTCCTTAATATTCCGATACTTACACGTATAGGCAGGACAGAGCTACATTCAGACCTAGACACACACCACCACAACTGACGCCTGCATGCACAAACATGTACAGAGGTGCACACAGACAGCGCAAATACTCGAGTACAAACAACATATACGAGTGCATGGTCAAACACCACTGAGACTAAGCAGAGAGAGAGAGAGAGAGAGAGAGAGAGAGAGAGAGAGAGAGAGAGAGAGAGAGAGAGAGAGAGAGAGAGAGAGAGAGAGAGAGAGAGAGAGAGAGATTGATTGATTGATTGATCTTTAATACCCAAGGATGAAGATTTAGGCTAAAGCCTAGTCTTACAATCTGTCCTTGTCATGCATACATTATTTCAGCACATATCATTCATACAGACAATTGAACATAGCTACATGATAATCTAATTCTACAATGATAAGCAAACTGCTCATAAAAGCACTAATGAGATGGGGGATGGTAAAACAAAAGGAAACTTACAAGCAAACAAACAAACAAAAACTACAGAGAGAGAGGGTCAGAGGAGGGTGGGGAAGAGAGAATGGTAGGTAGGGGAGGAGAAAAGGGATGGTAGACAGAGTGGGAGTGGGGATGAGCGATTTTAAAAGGAGTAGGTTTTATGTTGAGACGATTTATCCAAAGTATGGTTCACAGAAGACTTAGCGAATGGACGCTAATCATTGTAATCGAATAATTTAACTACTGAGACATAAAATGTTTATGCAAATGTTCCTTGAAAGGTTTTAAAGTATTCATGTTTTGTAGATTCGTGGAAGTTGAGTTCCAGACATATGGTCCAGAGTAAGCTAACTTGTTTTGTATAGATCAATGCGTGGGTAGGGAAGAAGGAATTTCGTCGAGCCAGAAAAGCTGTTCGATCTTGTAAAAAGGGCATTGATATAACATGGCATAGTATCTGTCAAGATTGTAAACATAAATGATGCCTTGTTGAATTCCAATTGCCTATTCAGAGGAAGTATGTTCAGCGCTTTTAGCTTTTCGTCTGTTGTTAGAGATACAGCTGGATGGAGTAGCTTTGCTGCACGTCTATGGAGAGAATTCAGCCTTTTTTTGTGGACGTCACTACTGCCGTCCCACATTGTTGAGGCGTAATTTATACGTGGCATTATGTGTGCATTGAAGAAAAGTTTAAGCACATTACTGTTGACGTAGCGCTTTAATTGAGATAACAGGAAAAGGTGTTTTGAGACTACCTTGCATACGTTATTTAGATGAGATTGCCATTTCAATTCTTATCTATCGTTAACCCTAAAACACGATGCTCATCTGCCTGCTCGATAGAAGTGCCATTCAACTGAAGTTTTAGGCAAAGAGGAGTCAACTGGTGTTTTTGGCGGGTACAAATAATCAAGATGTGGTTTTGGCTGGGTGTATGACCATTGAGTTTGAATGACACCAGTCTGACACGTCGTTTAGACTTTCCTGGAGAAAAGAGAGATAGAGAGAGAGAGAGAGAGAGAGAGAGAGAGAGAGAGAGAGAGAGAGAGAGAGAGGAAAAGAGAGAGAGAGAGAGAGATGGGGGGGGAGGGAGGGGAGGAGAGAGAGTTTAAAGTTTGTACCTCTTTGTTGTCTTTGTTTTATGATTTGTTTTATTTTGCTTGTTCGTGTCCTGTGCCCATAAAAGAAAGAGGGAGAGAGAGGGGGGGCGTAGGAGGAAGGAGAGAGAGAGAGAGAGAGGAGAGAGAGAGAGAGAGAGAGAGAGAGAGAAGAGAGAGAGAGAGAGAGAGGAGGAGGAGGAGGGAGAGAAAGAAGGAAAAGTGGAGGAGGAGGGTCGTTAAATAGCTACTATTAAAATTCAAATGGGATAAACGTGTATACGACTGGTCCCTATTGCTTTTAAATTAAAACCAGTCTCTTCAGTGTTAACGAACCAGCGACATACGCGAACGAAAACCTCACGGGCCTCGTCAACGGCACTGTGTTTCAACTTGGCCTGAGCTGGAAATGCAGATTAAATGGCAGCACAGTATTCGTAATCATGCGTCTCCGCCGTCACGAATGCCAGTGCATCGATGTCGCAATTTCTAGGGTTTCTAACGTGGATTGTCCCAGGAGAAAAAGATATAACCACATAATTATGCGCCTCCGGGTGTATCTTTTTCTTGTCTTCTGAAGGGCGGGGGGAAGGGGGGGGGGGCTTCCCGAATAGCCAGTAAAGATGAGGTGGCTAAGAACCGGACAAGAGAGGAGCAGACAAAGGATGGGTGGAGTGGGATGGGGGGTAGTCTACCAGACTTGTGGCATCCTTTTTTTGCCATAGGTATGGACAAATCCAGATGGAGTGTGTCTTCTATAGAAAATTTTACTATTCCTTGCAAACATATGGCATCTTACAATTTATCATAAGCAGCAACTTAACAGTAGTAGTAGTAATGATAATACCATCATCATCATCATCATCATCATCATCATAACGATGAGCATTTAGAGAGCGCAACGAAATTCATAGCAACTCGATGCGTGGTCCTTCCCCATTCCCCAACCAAACCACACATTCAGAAACCACTTCCTCTTTTCACCACACACACAGCACGCACGCACGCGAGTAGTAAGGTGAGGGACTTCTCACCCCCAAAAAAAGGTGGCGGTGGAAGGTGGCGGTTGAGATGGCATCGGAAGATCGATGTGAGGTCCCTATTAATAGACCATGGCATCGGAAGATCGATGTGAGGTCCCTATTAATAGACCATTCGGATGAAAGACGAGGCTTGTATCTTGATGGTGTAATCAAAAAAAAAAAAAAATGACATACTGGTTTAAGCGACTTTTTTTAAGGACGAATCACATGACAGAGGATGCTCGGTGATGACATCCTAAGATCCATGTGACGTCCCTAATGATAGACCCTACGGGCGATTGACATTGCACTGATGCAATCAGCTGTAAAGAAAAATGTAAACAAACAAAAAAATGACAGACTGGTTTTAAGCAATTCTTTTTTTTTTTGGATTAGACCGTTTCCCATAGGCCACAACACAGAAAAAAAAAAAAAAAAAGCAGTCAACTCCCTTGAAAGGTCCGAACTGTACCCGCTGAACCCTTACTACTGAGCATGACTGACTTTTTATATCGGTTCATTACTAATTAAAGAATGAGATTTGGGATTAGTAAAGGTGTCTTTAATTGTTTTGTTGTTGTTTGTTTCGGTTTTGTTTAGACCGTCTCCCAAGGGCGACAAACACACAAACACAAGGCAGTCAGCTCCCTTGAAAGGCCCGAAGTGTACCTGCTACACCTTTACCAGCTCATCATGACTGACTCTTTAGACTGGTTCATTAATAGTTAAAGAATGACATTTGGGGATTAGTAGGTGTCTTTGTTTGTTTGTTTGTTTGTTTGTTTAAGAGCCGTCTCCCAAGCGTGACAAACACACATGATGAAAACAAAAGGCAGTCAGCTCCCTTGAAAGGGCCGAAGTGAACCCGCTTCCAGCTGATCATACCGATTCTCCGACATTGCTATTAAAAACGCCTTAGGGGCGAGGATATGACACAAGGAAGTTCGCTGAATGCATCGCGAGATCGATGTGCGATCGCTAGTAAAGACCCTAACGGCGCTGACAAGCCATACACGGTAATGTAACACGCCTGTCGTCAACTTAAAAAAAAAAAAAACCAAATTTTTTTTAAAACCATTAAAATGTATAATCGAAACTGAAGGTCGTATTTTAGCGTCAAAAAACCAAGAAAAAATCAGTTGCATCAGAGCATCATGATAGTACTGGAAATGACATGTTTTCCCCCGTCCGCTGATCGTTTAAGCTATAAAACGGACTACAGTCAAAGCAAGAAGTAATTTTAACTTTAGTCAGTCTAACAGAACGAAGGACCACCCCAGGAAACACCACACAGGAGGTGGGGGACTGTTTCCCAAAAATAAATGGATTAAACAGCACACTCTGATACAAGAAAAAAAATAAAACGACTATTAGAACAGTCATCAAGACCACAATCACGTTGGAACGCTATCACACAGAAAAAAGAAGCTACAGCTGAACTCGGAAACCAGCGATTGTAGTCAACGAAAAACTGCTGTCGCACGGAGGGTCGTACGACTTGGTCCAACCTGAAATGACTGAGTGCCACGTACAGCGAATCCGTACCATCTGTTGAAAATCTGATCTGTTGACAAATTTGTCCAAACAATCGTAATAAAACTGCAACATGCGCAACTTGGCGTATTGGTAGACGAAATAACCAATCTGGATCGGGAGTGCCCAGTTGATCTTTTTTTTTTTTGCTCATTCTACTTTT